>JAHREE010088526.1:0-18971 GCA_033628505.1 Tringa tobata | reverse complement strand
TTAGAGAGGTTTCTCTGGCATCTCCCTTTTGCTCCTACTCCCCCTGCAGAGCCAGCAGACACACACACACACACCCCTTTCAACCAGAAAACGAGGAGCAAGGAGACAAATCCTCATTTTGGAGGAGCTCTGACTTGCAGCATCAGCTCGGGCCCCGAGCACTCGCTGCAAGGGTTGTTCTGGCAGCTCCTCGAGCAGATCCAGGAGATGCTGTTGGAACCAGACCTGTAAATGCTGCCAGCTAAAGGCTGGGTCCTCGCAGAACAGCCTCTGCGTCACTGCAGGGATGCAGCACACGCTCCTTGGCCGGCATCCCGGCTCCGGAGACGGACGTGAATGGACTCAGCCAGGGATTGTGTTCCTCCTGCCTTTGGGCACCGCTGCCCTTCGTCAGCAGGGCTCTGGGCTGCACGGGCAGCTCTGCCAGCGTGGCTGCTCCGCTGGTTTCCAAAATCAGGAAGGAAACTCAGATATCCCAGCTTTTTCAGGTGGCCAGTCTGATGCAGGGAGCAGAAGGATGGTCTGGGAACAGCAGGAGACCAGAACAGCTGAAGGACAGGTTCTGTCCCACCAGCACCGGTGCTCTGTTCCTTGAGGATGGATTTCACTGAAATTTTAGAGTTGGAAGGGACCATAGAGATCATCTAGTCCAACTCCCCTGCTAAAGCAGGACCACCCAGGTCCAGATTGCAGGTGTGAATCACTCCCAGAGTTAATGATTCTCAGGAGTGATTTCAAACAAGAGCCAACCATAAGCTAGATGCTGTTGTTCCACGCAGGTGCTCACATCAAATATGTTTTGTATAGGGAAATATAAAATACAGGATCAGTGGCTGGAGGTGGGCAAAATAACCAACCCAGCTGGCTCTGGAAGGTTGTCCCCAGACCTCCTGAGTGACACTGAGGCTCCAGAGAGCTGTGACAAGTCTTCAGTTTAGCTGGCAGAGTGTCAAAACTGCCTCCTCGGGATGGAAGCAAGCTGGGGAAGGTGGGAGGAGTGCCGAGAGCTAGCAGGGTCCTTGGGAAAGGACTCGGTGCCTCTGAGGTCCGAGGAAGGCACCCAAGACATGGATTTAGCACATGTGGGAGGACACACTTGCAAGAGGCCTCCAGGAAAGCATCTGTGGCAACCTCAGTGAACCCAGGGAGAGACCTGGCAAGTGATGTTGGTGTAAGTATACACGCATGGTTTTTTCCTTTCTTATCTTCACCAGTGCCTCCTATCGACAGCTGTCACGGTGCTCTCTGCTCTGGGTGCCCTACAGAACCGCTTTTAGTCACTTTTTTGCCACGAGTGGAGGGTGTTTCCAATTTAGCCGGCTGTCATCAGAGTGGTCCTTCCACCTGGTTGTCATCAGAGTGGTCATGTCACCCTGAGAGGGGCTACAGGGGAGCCGTGGGGAGTCGGAGGAACGTGGTAGGAAGTGGAGAGCATCCCAGAACATCCCCAGGGGCTCGGAGGGTGGCACCCACAGTTACTGGTTGCTCAGGGGGTGTCTCAGCCTGTGCGAGTGGTGCTTTTCCACAGGCTAGCAACAGTGATAACAGCCAGGATTTTTTCCTCAGGGAGATTTTGCTTCTTGGGCATGGTCCAAATCTACGCCAAAAAGGGGTAATAGATCTTTCCCTTTTCTTGACAATCTTAAGAAACCGGGGGGTTGCAGTGCATGTGGGGGCGATTCGCAGTGTGGGTAGGACAGCGATGGGGCAATGGTTTTCATACCAAGGAGCCCCTCTCTGGGTGGCCTGCTCTGTCCTCAGGGGTGCGATGAAAACCTCTCTGACCAGTGGAGTGGAAGAGTTTTTCCCTGCAGACCCAGCAGACTCAGCCCAGCCGCTCGGGCATCCTTCAGAAGGAGTGAATTTAGCCTACGTTGAGAAAACAAAATCTGCTCACAGTTCTGGCCTCACCACGGCTGCAGGCTGAGCTCCCAGGCGCTACGCAGCTCACAGGGAGCAGGGACTGCTGATGATTAGCACATCTCTGCAGGAACGATAAGAAAGCCCCACTGGGATGCATCAAGTTAGCCCAGGCTTTGACTTTCCAGGCTGCAGGCAGGCTGTGCCAGAACCTTAAATGTAAAATCAAGCCCTGGCCCGTGCGTTTTGCCTAGAACAGGAGCACATCCATCTTCCCTGAGGCCCATTAAAACCTCCTGCTGAACCGCAGACGTTTTTAGAAATGCACACTCTGTCCAGATGCTGTCAGTTGGATCCATCTCTCCACATTTCCCTGCGGAGCCATTACGCCGGATCTTTCCCCTCTGCAGGAAAGGGCTATGCCCAGGAGCTGCCCATGGAGCTGCCCGTGGAGCTGCCCAGGCAATTCACCTCCCTGCCCCAGGATCAGAGAATCATTTGGGTCGGAAGGGACCTTAAAGGTCATCTAGTTCCAACCCCCCTGCCATGGGTAGGGACCCCTCCCACCAGACCAGGTTGCTTCCTCTCCCCGCTCCCACCAGCAACCACCACCCGCCCAGCAGCTCCATGCCCTTGGTTGCTCTCTCGGCTCTTCGTCTGGACCTTCTCCCCCAGAGCATCCAGCAGCTGGATTATGGATTTTAGGGTTTTGGCCCCATTCAGTGACAGGGCTCGGCATGGGCAGCCAGCGAGGCTGTCCAAGCAGGGCAGGCTCCTGGCATGACCCATCAGAGGTGGTGGCGGCCATCAGAGGTGTCTGGCTTTGGCAAAGCCTCTGCTTCGGTCCATGCCACCCCACCACAGGCCACCCCTGAATGTCCCCAGCTGCAGCAGCTGTGGCTTCACTCACACGGCTGTTATTGCTCAGTACTGGCATGGCCGTAAACGAGAGAGAGAGATGCTGTTTTGCTGGGGGTTTTAGCATTGCAGGTGATGAACAGCATAACACAAACGCGTGTTCGGGGAGACAAATTGTCCAATTTGTCGAGCTAATGAATTTAATTGGGATTTATTTGATTTAATTTATACTTGGTGAGACGGAGCCCCGCGTTCCCCCCTGGCAGCTGTTCTCAACGCAGCTGCACAACTCAACCTGTAACGCAGACAGATGATGTCCCCCCCCCGAGGGCTGGACCGCCGGCCAGAAGTCCCAGCAATATTTCGGCCGCTCGCCTCGCACAAAAAAGCGAGGGGAGGCTGCGCAGGGAAATGCTTAACGGCAGGAGCAGAGGGCTCTTTTGGAGCCAGCCTGATCAGCCAGGCAGAAACAACGCGTGGATCGTGGGGGACAAGGGGCCTGGAGGGGTGTTCTGTCCCTTAATCGTATGAAGAACCATTGAGGGAGCTGGGACTGTTTAGTTTGAGGAAGAGGAGGCTGAGGGGTGACCTCATCACTCTCTACAACTGCTTGAAAGGACACTGTAGAGAGGTTGGTGCTGGTCTCTTCTCACAAGCAATTAGCAATAGAACAAGGGGGAATGGATTCAAGCTGCAACAGGGTAGGTTTAGACTGGACATCAGGAAGAAATTCTGCACAGAAAGAGTGGTCAGACACTGGAATAGGCTGCCCAGGGAGGTGGTTGAGTCACCATCCTTGGATGTGTTTAAGAGTCGTTTAGATGTGGTGTTGGGGGATACGGTGTAGGGGAGAACTTTGTAGAGTAGGGTAGATGGTTGGACTCGATGATCCCAAGGGTCTTTTCCAACCTGAATGATTCTATGATTCTATGACTTTTTAAAGTCAGCCAAGCTGCGTTGGATGTTTCCCCAGAAGGCAATACTCCTGAGGAAAACTGCTTGGTGTGGCCAGCGTTATGCAAAAATGGTGACAACGATTCCTTCCTGCCTAGAAGGTGTGAACTGGGGGACTGAGGCTGAAGGTCCTCGTTCCTGCGTGCGGCCAGGCTGCTCCCCGTTGTCCTCTCAATGTGGCCGGTGGCTCGGTGATGTGGCTCCCCCATCCCCCTGTCTCAGAGCCCGCTGTGCTGCCCGGCCCTCCCCTGGTTCTGCCCAGCTCTGCCTCCCAGCCACCTACTGGGATCTCGCTTCCTCTCCCTGCCACTGCCACCCAGCACAGAAACAAGACATTTTCCCAGGCAGCCAACATGGATGGAATCCAGCCCAGAGCAATAAGAGAGCTGAGACATTTAGGAAACAGACCTGTCAAGAAAGGTTAAAGGAATTTGCTACAGTTAGTCTGGAAAAGAGATGGATGGGGAGATGGAGAGGGAGGAACGGGACGATATTTCTTACATCTAAAGGTTGTTTGTAAAAGGGCACTGATCAGTTGTGCTGCTGGTCCGTGGTGTCATTGATCTAATTCCTTGCCAAAAAAAAAAGCAGCTTTAGGGTCAATACTTTCTTATCATAAATGTCATAATGTTTAACTTTGTAAAATTGATACGATCAAACTCCATAGCACGTAATCGTTTTGGAGACAGTGGAGCAAACCACGCGAGGTGGCCTGGTCCGTCAGTGTGTCACAGGGCTTTTGCTGGCTGGAGCTCAACTGCTTCTCAATCCTGTCCAGCCACCTTCTAGGCTTTTCTGGCCTCCATCATCGCTATACCCCAGCCACACTTAATGGCATCACTAAAACAGCTCTTTGTTAAAGGGAATCCAAATTGTATTGATTTAGGAAAAAAAGGCATGTCTGCTTCTTCAATACCATGCAGGTCATTTTCGAGTTGGCCATCTTCCATGTCCACCATGTAAATCTCTGTACGTCCCTCTCCCTTCTGCCTCCTCCAGGTCTTCCCTTCTCTCCTTGTTGCAGGGAGGGGTTGATGTCTCAGAGCCAAAAGGTCCCTTGTCTTCAAATGTCAGCAGTTTCCACCAGCTCTTGGTGGCAACACGCGTGGTATCCCTCAGGGATCTTTAATCCCCTCTTCTCCACTCTGGAGAAAGAATTCCACCTGCAGTACTGCATCCAGCTCTGGAGCCCTCAACACAGGAAGGACATGGACCTGTTGGAATGGGTCCAGAGGAGGCCACAAAAATGATCAGGAGGGAACACCTCTCTGATGAGGACAGGTTGGGAAAGGTGGGGTTTTTAGCCTGGAGAAGAAAAGCTCCGGGGAGACCTTACTGCAGCCTGTCAATACTTGACGGGACCTTATAAGAAAGACGGGGACAGACTTTTTTAATAGCACCTATAGGGATAGGTGAAGGGGTAATGGTTTTAAAATAGAAGAGGGTAGATTCAGACTAGATATAAGGAAAATATTTTTTATGATAAACACAGGTTGGCCAGAGACGTTATAGATGCCCCATCCCTGGAAACACTCAAGGTCAGGTTGGACAGGGCAACCTGGTCTAGCTGAAGATGTCCCTGTTCATTGCAGGAGGGCTGGAGTAGAGGACCTTTAAAGGTGCTTTCCAACCCAAACCATGGGTTTTCCCACCCAAACCATTTCTTCCGACACTCGTTACTGGCAGATAGGCCCAGAGGGTTGCAGAAGATGATTTTCCAAAAGACCAGCCAGGTGGCCTGGCTTCCCCGTGCTGTTTTCCTTTCTCCTGGGTTGCCGCTGCTAATGTCCCTCTTGTGGTTTTTGGTTTAGATTACATCAACGCACACAACCTGCACCGGCCTGCCGCGGCGGGGCACTCGGGAAAGAAAGAGAGCGGGCTGGTGGGTGGCTCTGCCGCCGGCGCCGGAGCAGCTGGAGCTCCAGCCACCAGGGCTTCGGACTCGGAGCTCATCAGCTTTTGCTACCTGCACATGCGAGAGCAGAGGAAGGAAAGAGAGAGCAGGACGGATATCAATGAAAACCTGATTTTTTTTGAGGAAACTCGTCCCAGGACCAAATCCGACCCCACTTCCAAAAGTTCCGGCCAGGGCTACAACGGGGCAGCCAACGAGTACGACCCGGATGGCCTTGACCAAGACAGGCAGGCGAGCAGGGCCAGGGCACACACCATAGACACCCACCTGCGGAGCGACACCTCCCACTTCTACTGCGAGTCCTGCCAAGCCAAAATCAAGAGCCGGCTGGCCTCATGCAAGGGGGCCAAGTCTGGCAGCACCCGGGACAATATGGTGGACTTGATGTCGCTTCCTCCTCCCGGGAGCGATGAAGAAGAAGACGAGACCACGTCCTTGCTCCCCGCCATCACCGCCCCACCTCCCGGCTTCCGAGACAACAGCTCGGACGAGGATGACCCCAAGCGCCGGGCGGCCGCCCAGAGCCAGGAGCAGGGCCGGCACCTCTGTGGCATCCTCTACGACGAGATCCCTGTCACGCTGATAGACAACGTGCAACCACGGACGGTCCGAGACCATGCCCAAGAGCTGGACGATGCCCTGGTGTCCACCCTGCAGGCGCTGGAAGCCCTGGCTGCTTCTGAGGATTGTCCACATCCCCCACCACAGCAGACAGCAGGTATTTCGGTGGCTGTGACTTTCTTTTTTCCCTTTAGCCTTTCTTTCCTATTGGTACATCCTTCCCTTTAGTCTCCTCCCATCCTATATGTGATTCTGGAGCAGCTTCTAGTAAAAACTAAGTTGGGGCAACAGGTTCCAGCAGGAGCAGCCAAGCTCAGAGGGTTTCTAAGAAGCTGAGGTGGGACTTCTCTCCCTGACAGTGGCTGAAGGAGTCTCTCGGTTATCCTGTATCTGCTATGGTCCACGTGCCACGATGCTGGGGTGAGGCACTAACAAACCAGTTCTGTGAGTTCCTCCCTGCTGTGAGGGTCCCCTCTCAGCTGGTACCTTCGACCCTCAGTCTTCTCACGTTCCCACCCAGGTTTTGCAATGTGTGAGCCCTTCACAGGGCAAACCTGTTGCCAGCTGGGTGTCTCTGGGACCAGCTCACTACGGCAGAGTAGCTGTTGTCCGATTTTCCATCTTGCTCCAGACAAGTCCCTGTAGCTCTGCTACCCCTGACCCTGGAAAGCTTCCCGGGATCTTTTCCTGGACCAAGAGCTCTTGCTGAATTGAATTAGCAAGCAGTGCTGACAAGTGATCTCTCTTAAAAGTATTAACTCTTAGTTCTGGGAAGTCACTGAAGTTTTTCTGATAGGATGCCATCTCCTGCATTCCTGTGACCCTCCTGCCTCATGGAGTCCCCCTCACCTCTGCGTAGCAGTGTGGCATGAGTGTTGTCATGGGGCTTTCTTTGTGTCCCTCCTCAGGTCTTATTGTCCTGGCTGCCATCACTCCTGAGTCATCCTTGGATTCTGGCCACGAAACCAACTCCTCAGAGCTGACTGATGTCTCGGAGATGGTCTCTGCTATGAAGCAGCATCAGAACGCAGCCTACTTCCTCGCTCAACACATCAACAAAGAAAACCTCCTGGCCAGGAAGGACTTGCCTTTCCGAATCCAGAGCTGTGCTGCCCAGGCTGTTCTCACCTCACCCTACCCCCTCAGCCGCCAGGAGCCGAGCCCTTCGTCGAAGCCAGCTTTCTCTCACCAAAGCCCCAACCTTACCAACTGCAAGAGCAAAGAGGAGCAGCAGCACGCTGAGCGGAGCTACACCATGGCTGTCCAGCCAGTGCTGACCCCCCAGCTTAATGACCAGAACAGGGGGGCTCCCGCGCCAGGCTCTGAGTGCAAAGGCCACACAAAAGCTGCCTTTGAGGTATCTCTCCATGCCACAGCAGCCCCGAGCAGGGAGCAGGCACAGGACCTACAAGAGAAGATGCCCAAAGAGGTCCCGCTGAGCTCCAAGCTCCTCCTGGATCAAAAAAGTGGTGTCACTCCAGCCGTCGTTTCAGCTGCTCTGCAGCAAGTGGCAAACGCAAAAGGCTCCGCTCCCCAAGTGGCAGCGGTCTCAAAAGAAGACAAGAACCTGAATGGAACCTGTGCATCGGCCAGCAGCAAGCCTTTGAAACCTAAAGGAGGTCCACAACCTGCAGAGACTTTATGCAACTGTCAGCAGCAGCAGCAGCAACTCTCTCCGCAGCAGCACTGTGAAGTTTCGCCAAGTCCTAAAGAAGCTCATGGCACTAAGGCTGAAGCTTTCCACCTCACCTCAGCAGGTGAGGAAATGATGCCCGGTAAGACTTTTGCCTCTAAAAGCTACCAGCAAAAAGTGAGTAG
Source organism: Tringa tobata (assembly GCA_033628505.1). Taxonomy (NCBI): domain Eukaryota; kingdom Metazoa; phylum Chordata; class Aves; order Charadriiformes; family Scolopacidae; genus Tringa; species Tringa tobata. The sequence goes on along the minus strand of JAHREE010088526.1, from coordinate 11,005 downwards.
AGATGCTCCGGGGAAAGCAGCAAGCGGAGAGCCAGGTCAGAAGGCAGGTGGGGAAGCCACGAGCCTCGTCTTTCAGAAACACACAGCTCCTTCAAACCAAGGACAGAAAATGCAACAGGAAAGTTCAGCCAAAAGCTTGAAAGCTGAGAGTAGCAACCTGCACTCTGCATCACCCGGGAGCACTTTCAGGAGCACCAGTGAGGAACCCAAAGGGCCAATCCAGCTGGTGCCCAGATCCGAGAGCCTGCAGATCAGCACTGTGCCTTCCAAAAAAGCAGAAAAAGCCCTGGAGGTGACCCAGCGTGATGCTGATGTCCCAGCTAAACCCAAAGCTCCAAAAGCTCCCTTCAGGTTGAGGAACCTGTTCTCTGCAACATTTCCAACCCGGCTGAAGAAGGAGACGGACGAGCGGCAGGCCCAGCTGCAGAAGGTGAAGCAGTATGAGCTGGAATTCTTGGAAGAGCTGCTGAAGCCAAAGAGCAAAGGTGACCTCCCACCCCAGGAGTACCTGCACCCTCCTGCCCCTGGGCGCTGCAGCTGCCAGCTGAGGAGCAGTCCCGTGCAAAAAGTCCCGGGGATGTCCAGGGAGCAGAGGCGCAGCTGCGACTGCAAGAGGATCTGCCGGGGGGTGAGGCCACCTCCTAACCAGCTGGTGATGCCAGAACCAGAGAGGCGAGGGCGGGATAAAGTTACGGATGACCAGAGGCAGGGGGAAGCCATTAGGTTGACCGGGGCGAGCAGCCCTTCCAAAGGCAAACGGATAAGATCCACAAGTTTAGAGTCCAGAGACTACCGGTCAGATCCAGAGAACGGCGTCTCCTGCCTGACAACGTGCGCTTCCCGGGGGGAGTGCATGGGTGCTCCACACTACAGGAAGCTCTTGCGTCGCTACAGCGTCAGTGAAATAGATAAGACTGATAGGACATCCCTGTCCTCTGACATCTACCAGAACATCTATACAGCCAAGCAGAAAGCCCCCCAGAAAGAGCCGGAGCCCAGCATCCTTTGTCCCGTTCTGAAGAGCAAAATCCTGGAAGCCTCTGGAGTGGCTGACCCCTCCTATGTCCAGATAGCTCAGGAGAAAAAGAACCAGAAGGGTTCAGCGGTGTTCTCTGTCCAGGAGGAGATGTACCCAAGCCCTGCTGAGCTGCGGGATGAAGACATGGAGGATGAGAAGTGCTGCTCCATCCGGTACTGCTTCTACTACAGGAAATGCGATGTTGCAGATGATGGGAGCGAGAAGGATGAGCTGTCCTATTCCATCCCCATGCAGCTACTCCCGGGAATGAAGCTGGACAATCAGATGGTCCCAGTCATGAGCAGGACTCTTCAGGTCCTAGATGCAACAGCCTGCAGCAGTCCCAATGACAGCCAGACCCAGGAAATAGATTTAAGGACCTCCAGTTTTGAGGGGAGCTTGGCAAAGATCAACACCCTTCGAGGCCATGCCTACAGCTTTCCCAATGGGTTTCTGCAAGTCCAGCTGGACACCAATGAGCTCCTGACTATCCTCAGGCAGTGTGTGGTGAGCCCCGACGTCCGGGACTGCAAACCCTACATCTCCCAGCTGACTGAGTACAAGCAAGAGCTCGCCCTCAAGTTCAAGGAGTTTCGGGCCTCCTGCCGCCGTGTGGCAGCCGTCGACAAGAGTCCTACCCACATGCTCTCCGCCATCACGAGCAGCTTCCAGGTGCTAAGCAGCCTCATCGAGACGTTTGTGAGGCTGGTGTACGTCGTGCGCTCGGAGTCTCAGCGCCAAGAGCTGCTGACGAAGGTGGAGGAGGTGGTGAGGAACTACACCTTCCTCCTGAAGGCGGCGGAGGAGTCCACGGCCAGAACGCTGAGCCACCAGCAGACGGTGGAGCAGCTTGCCCGCCAGTCAGCCACAGTTGCCACTGTCATGGGCACGCTCACGCGCTCCCTGAAGACGTTGATCAATAAGTAAGCCAGCTACGAAAACCAACAAGCCAGCGTGTGCCGGGCCACGGGCTGGTGGTTCTCAAATCGCCTAGGTCTGGTGAGGATGCGTGTCTACAGGCCCACATCTTACCGGGGTTTGCGGTAGGGGAGATGCTCCTTTATCTCTGCAGAAGGGATGGTTGTGTTTCTGAAGGGTAAATTCATGCCCTGTCACAAGCTGTGCAACCAGCTCGTCAGGGGTCTCAAGCAGCTGCTCTGCTTGCTCTCCCATGCTGGCTCATTGGTGACGGTACTTGTGGGGGGCACACTCACCCCGTCTCCACGCGAGTTTGGTTTCACGTGGTTCTGAGCCTCACTTGTGCGAAGTCCTTTGTCACGGTGTGTGGTGGGCCGGCCAGTTAGCAGGAACTGAGCTGAGATCTCCTGGCTTCACTCGGGCAGTCCAGAGCCAAACCAGTGTCTTGCCACGTAAACAGCTCTTCTGCCTCCAGGGTCTTCCTGGCCTGCAAACGCAACGTAATTAGCAGCAGAAGGGATCTCGGGGGATCCAGCAGGTCTCCCTGCTGCTATGCTGGGGCTTGGGGAGTAGTCCTAGCATGGGTGGGTTGCCATAATCCTGGGGCAGAGCTAGGTCACCCTAGCAGGCTCTGCTCTCAGAGCTCAGACACCGATCTCCCAGTCCTGAGCACAGGTCCTGCCTGTGCCACAAGCGAGGGCTTAATACGTGCGAGTAGGGAGGATCCAGGGAACTACAGGGCCTGTCAGTCTGGCCTCAGTGCCGGGGAAGGTTATGGAGCAGATCATCTTGAGTGCCATCACACGGCACATACAGGACGACCAAGTGATCAGGCCCCATCAGCGTGGGTTCATGGAAGGCAGGTCCTGCTTGACTAACCTGATCTCCTCCTATGACAAGGTGACCGCGTAGTGGATAAGGGGAAGGCTGTGGATGTTGTCTACCTAGACTTTAGTAAAGCCTTTGACATCATTTCTCCTGGAGAAACTGTTCATGGCTTGGATGGGTGTACTCTTTGCTGGGTGTAAAAAAACTGGTAGAAGGCCAGACCCAAAGAGTGGTGGTGAATGGATTTAAATCCAGTTGGCAGCTGGTCACAAGTGGTGTCCTCCAGGCCTCAGTGTTGGGGCCGGTTCTGTTTAATATCCTTATCAATGACCTGGACAAGGGGATGGAATGCACCCTCAGTAAGTTTGCAGATGAAACCAAGTTGGGCGAGAGTGTTGATCTGCTTGAGGGTAGGACGGCTCTAGAGAGGAATCTGGACAGGCTGGATCGATGGGCTGAGGCCAGTGGTCTGAGGTTCAACAAGACCAAGTGCCAGGTCCTGCACTTGGGTCACAACAACCCCATGAACACTACACAGGGCTTGGGGAAGAGTGCCTGGAGAGCTGCCTGGCATAAAAGGACCTGGGGATTTTGGTCATCTGCCAGCTGAATATGAGCCAGCAGTGTGCCCAGGTATCAAGAAGGCCAACAGCATCCTGGTCTGTATCAGGAACAGTGTGGCCAACAGGACTAGGAAAGCGATCATCCCCCTGTACTCAGCACTGGTGAGGCCCCACCTCGAGTGCTGTGTCCAGTTTTGGGCCCCTCACTACAGGAAAGACATTGAGGTGGTGGTGCGTGTCCAGAGAAGGACAACGGAGCTGGTGAGGGAGCTTGTGAGGAGCTTGTTCTCTTGTCTGGAGAACAAGTCTTGTGAGGAGCAGCTGAGGGTGCTGGGGGTGTTCAGCCTGGAGAAAAGGATGCTGAGGTGAGATCTTATTGCTCTCTACAACTCCCTGAAAGGAGGTTATAGCAAAGTCGGGGTCAGTCTCTTCTCCCAGGTAACAAGTGACAGGACATGAGGAAATGGCCTCAAGTTGTGCCAGGGGGGGGGTTAGATTGGATATTAGGAAAAAAAATTCACCAAAAGGGTTGTCAAGCATTGGAACAGGCTGCCCAGGGAAGTGGTTGAGTTCCAACTCTGGAGGTATTTAAAAGATGGGTAGATGTGGTAGAAGGACATGGTTTAATGGTGGACTCGGCAGTGCTAAGTTAACAGTTGAACTCAATGATCTTAAGGGTCTTTTCCAATCTAAATGGTTATTTGATTCTATGATTCCATGTTTCCCTTGCTCTGCTGGATGGCTGTGTCCACGCTAGAGAGCCTGCAAGGAACGCGGATTGATCTTTGGCCATTGCAAGCCAGAAGCTGGGCTAGCAGCTGAGAGGAGACCTCTTTTACACCATTCTCCTGAGGTCAGGTCTGGGCTTTCAAGGCTCAGCCCAAACCCTCTCCTGTCCCTTTTCACCATGCCCATTGGAGAGGAACCCCAGACCAGCTTTGTGAGCCACAGCTTGCCCCCCAAGCCAGGCAGTGCTACTGCCATCGGCCAAAGGAGCTGCAGGGTGTTGGGGTCCTTTCCCTGTCTCCACCGGACTGACTGCCATAAGAAGCATTATTTAGTACTCTGTGACGGTTATTTATTTGCAGTTGGGGTTTTCAGATTGATTTTTTTTTTTTCACTTCCAGATGAATGGTAAAACAATTCCTAATTGCTTCCCTTCGCACCCTAAGGTTCCCCTCCTCCTCCCAGTCTAGCTTCTAGACCTAATCGATCAGACTGCCTTAATTGGTGCTCAACTGCAGTCACACACACCCCTCCCCTCCAAAAGAGGAGAAAAATGCAAGGTTACACGTTGCATTGCCCTTACCCTGCCACCCGCTGCACTCCACGCGTGCTGGGGGGAGAGCGGGTCCTGCGGGGTCCCTGTCCCTCTCCCCATCCCACCCACCTCCGGCTGGAAAGCGAGATGGTGGCATCGGCCTCACGGCACCAGGAGTGAGACCGGTGGTCAGACCCAACCAGCTTGCCCCAGCGCTTGGGGAAGGATCAGGGATCTCCGTACGATCAATCGCTTCCCATCTCTCTTTTTTTTTTTTCTTTTTTTTTTTTTTTAATAAACACACACCTTCGAAATCTCTCGTTCTTCCATAGGAGTTATGGAAATGCACAATGTGCTTTTAACACGCGCATCCTCTACCGAGTGCAATAACCTCCCCTGGCCCGTGGCTGTCCCGGACTTTGGCCGTTGCTGTCAGCAAGGCAGAGAGGATCCTGCTCTGGGGACAGCCTCCTGCTTTCAAGAACCATGTAGCAAACATAGGGTGGAAGAGCCAATTGGGATTTCAGTCCGTGGTGGGCAAAGCCTGTTATAATGCTGAAGGCCAACAGGGAGCTGTGTTTTTCTTTTCCCCGGGAATTATCTATTACGATACTCTGAGCCTCTTCGAGCTCCCCGTTACGCCTATATCATTCCTACATAAATCTCTCAGCCTAATACAGAGGAAAATTTTTTTATTGTCTGTATATAGTATATATAAATGAAAAAAAATATATATATAAATTATATATATACACAAATTTATGTCTTGTTTTACAAACAAGAAAGATTAAATATATTAATCTTAATATCCAAACTAGCATTTGTGTCTTTTTTTTATAAACTTTGTGGAAATGTGGCTATTCTTAGCTGTACAAAACACTGTTCGTAAGCAAAACCCCCTATTTTTGTTGCTATAGAAATGCACGTATCTCCCTACTGGAAGGGCACGGCTTAAGGACTCCACAACGTGGCTGGACTCTACAGCAGTTAAGTGCCAGGCAAGGAAGGAAGCCATGAAGCAGTAAAAATGCAGGTTTGAAATGAGCTGTTTGAGGGTTTTGTGGTGCTAATGGGAATTTATCCTTAATTCCCCACTCCCGGGGAGGGGAACGCCTCCAGTGACACTCACCCCTTCACTGCTGGCGCTGGGGGCCGTGCTGGGGAAAGGGTGGTCCTCCTGGTGGCCCTACAACAGGGGAGAGCTGGGACATGCTTTAACTCCCCCCCTTCTTAGCAAAATCCTGCCTGATCCCTGTCGGATGAGCCAAGGTGAGCTCCCGACCAGCTCCAGTGTGTGTTTCCAGCCCAGTCCCAGCCTCTGCCCAACATCTGCTCTCCTGCCTGGGACCAGGTGATGGTGTGCGACCTCCCCGCTGGTTCTGCTGCCCTGTGGGACTGCTCTGGTGTGTCTGCAGGGGAAAGCCCAGCAGAAGTGGAATGCCAGGCCAGGGGAGAAATCTGAGCAAGACAAAGAGTTTCCCAGCTACAGGTGACATTTCCAATATCCCCTTCCCTCCTCCGGGCACACAGTTTGCCCAGCACAGCAAACTGCTCTCTATTTATCAGGGAGGAAGGGCATTGATTTGTGCCTCCCCTGTGCCCCAAACTTCAGGAACTCTTAAAGCCAAGTCTGATAAAGATCCAACACTAAAAAACTTAGGAACTGGGTCATTCTCTGTACGGGGGTTGAATGTGTTGTCTAAAGCAAAGGCAGCAGCAGTTGAGACTCACACACGTTCTCCCTGCCTCCAAGCTTGTTATTTTAATCTCCATCACACCATTTCCCATGCCCAACTAACTAATGATGACACTGAATGAGACAAACCCCACCTCTTTATAAAGTTGGGTATGGATCAGAAAAAAAAAAAAAAGAAAAAAAAAGGAAAAGCCAAGAGGTTTTCTAAACCCCCAGAGCCTGTAAATATTATTGACAGCAGGCAGTTTCATCAGCAATCGCAGAGTCGAGGCTTAGTACCATCTAGTGGGCAATCAGACCCCATCAGAAGGGAATTACTTCTTCACACGGTTATTATTTGTACAGCGGTGGCAATAGGGGCTCCAGGACCAGTCAAATGTCCCCCATGTGGAGGGAGGAGCTACACCAGTACGTACCCCGAGGAGGATGATGAAGCCCTGCCTTTATTATTGCTGTACCCGTCTTTTCGGTGCTGTCCCTGTGGCCTCACTCTGCTGGGCGCTTGTAAATACTCCTTAAAGGAAATGATCCAGGGAAAATGATCTTAGTTAAGGATTTTTGACTCGTGGATTTTTGAAAAAATGGCATCTGGGTTACAGAGCACAGAGAACTGTAGCGTTACAGCTGGGGCAGGTCTTCTCCAGGGCATTCAGGGTTCCTATGGGCATTGCTCGGCCACAACGTGCATTTGTGACCATCTCATGTCATTGCACTTCCTTCACCTTCTCTAAATTATGTCCACTCCCAAGGAGTCCTCACCAGGGCTCTACCAGTGACAATGGATAGACAAGGGCCACCGCCGGTCCCTCTAGTACACAGGAGAAGACCAGAAGACCTGGCTTTCAGGGGTTAAAGTGTCAAAAGGAAAATCAGCAGACCTCAAGCAGCCGTCCCATCCCGGGATAGGTTTGGATAAAATTGCTGGTGTGTCTCTGTGGACTTTGCTGGTCATTGTCAGCCGGAGACAACAACCGGGCACCGTGGTTTTAAAGCACTTTGAACTCTAATCCCCACAGCGGCGTAGCGGCCGCATTCTCCTGCCAGGATTTCCATCCTCTCCCATGTCCTGGCAGCACTACACAGGAATCACAGCAGCCCCAGATACAACAGCAGGACGAGCGGAATAGCTGGGACCCACTGCTGCTTTCATCACGCCCCGGGGAGAGCCGACAGTCAAACACAAGTGAGTAATGTCTAAATTTTATCCTCATTTAAAGCACGGTGTCTGGATTCCCCTGTAAAACATCCTACAAATTCCTCCCTCAGGCTGGGACACCCCTGGCTTTAAGTGGGCACGGGAGAAGACAGGTATCTCCACTTATTTACATCTCCCAACCTTATTTAGTATATATATCAAAACTTTCCATACTTCACTTTTTTTTTTTTTTTCCGGATTTTATGCTTCTTGAAGCCACGGAGGCAAAGGGCAAGAGCCTTGGGGTTATTCCCACCAAGTGCCATTCATTAACAGACCCCGCAGTACAGTCACAAGGCAACAGGTAGGAAAAAAGAAAACAAACAAAAAACAAAAAACCACAGCCCTTTCTGCACTTGATTAAGTGGCTGGTGGTAATTGAGTGGCAATTGTATGCAGGAATGTTCTGACATCAGCGTGAAATTTGATGGCGTGAATGAGCCGCCTAAAACTTCCTGGAAAAAAGATTCTCAGGCCACGGAACACAAAGGTATTTCTGATTAAATGCATCTCCCTAGAATCAGGTACATAAAAAGTTTTTTTTTTTTTGCCATTCGGGTGCTTTCAGGTTCTCGTTAGTCGGGACAGTAATTTACTTCACAATTTCCACAACAGGAGGGAACACAGCAGCTCGGGCTGTGAACTTGCTCTTTCTGCTACCAAACCCAACTCCTGCTTGTAAACCACAGGCAAATTCAATAAAAATCTTTAGATTGGAAGTAGATAATTTCTTATATTTTGCTTTCAGAATGAAGCAAGCCGACGGGAACGAGGTGCTTTGATTCTGAATAAGGTTGTCCACACGAGAGCTGAGATGCTCCAATGCACTTTTCCATCCGAATTTCACTCAGGCTGTGATGGTTTTCCCAAGTGCCCTTTGAGAGACAACCTGATTTACAGGTCCTTGGTCTTCAATCCCATTCATCCCATTGAGGTCAAGAACTAGATAAACATCTCCCTCTTCAAAGCTGCTTCTCCCTGTCCCTTCTTCTTCAGTTAATGGCAATACAAGCTGCTAATAGACAAGCTGAGGAACCTCATGAGCAAAGCCCTTTGGCTTTGTTTAACGAAGACTTTGGTGTATTAAGAGCTTCTCCTCAACTAAATTTTGGAGATTACCCCAAGAGCTTTGCTAGCGATGGTGATAAATTGTTAAGGCAGGTGGACTTTTGTCCTCATAAACAAAGTGCTGTCTAACCTACAAAGACATCGTGGCAGCCGAAACACCGAAGGGGACTTTTCTTCAAGACCCAGGGAGGGGCAGGGGGGGGAATGGAATTTAAGCCAAGACTGAAGCAAATGGCTCAAACTCAAAAACAAGTATATTTGGGGGAACTGGAAAGAAGTTATCCATCTTCCAAACTCTTCAAACTGCAGCAACAAACCTTCTGCAGTCTGTGTTTTGCAGGGAGGAGAGGCCTTGAAGTTATTTTTAGACTACAGAGCCTTAGCACCGAAAAAAAAAACATGTACAGAACAGCCATTGCAAACTTGAAATTATCCCAAACTCTTATTTGAAGAGAGCATCGTGAACTGTGAAAGGGCCAGGTAACAACGCCAACAAAATTGCCAGACAAAAGTACAGGAGTCAGGAATGGTTACAGTGATGTGGGTTTTGTGCAGGAATACAGCTGCTAGAAATTTTGGGCAGTATCCACAGATCCCGTCACTTGAACCACCAGGGAGCCATCTGACGGTGAAGTTCGCTTCTGTGTTATCAAAATGAGCAACGTTTAACAACAAATTAGAAGCAAAGGGCTCTATTCTTCCTTTCCCATCCCTTGGATTCGCTGGAGGTCACAGCATTTCACAAGCTGCTACAGTTACACATAAAAAAACCTGAAATCACCATATATTGATACTCCAATTCCCATCAGCGCTACGTATGGGAATTAATATGTGTTTTACTCCAGGTGAATTCCTAATTTAATGACACCCTACAAAGGGTGATAGAAAACCTCCTCAAAGTACAATTTTGTAATCATTAGTTGGCTGGCCTTTGGGGGACAGTGACAGCAGAGTTTTGAGCCAGGATAGCTGCAAGATGAAATAAAGAAAACGTGGCCAAGCTCTGTGAATTGTGGACTATTTCTTCTGGTTGAATTCTCAAGGACTTAAAGCACTAACTTATCAATGCCTAATTCATTGCAGAAGTTCGTTAACTATGATACAGTCAAGTAAAACCAGTAGGAATTACACGACTGCATGAAAATTTCGAAGAAGCTGTTTGTGGCTCATTTTGTGTATTTAAAAACCTCTAAACACAATGTTTATTTTTGCAAAAGCTAAATTAATATGCATAATGTAATCACATAGATGCTGAAAGTTCACAGGAGACTAATTACAGAATTAGGTACAAAACCCCTATTATAAATGTAAAAACTCTCAGAAATTAAATGGCCTGTTAAAATAGGACCCACTTGGGTTTTAACAGCGATCCAGAAGATAGAAAAAGCCACCTTTGTGTTTGCAGTTCAGAGTATCGACAATGATAGTGATTTTTTTAATCTCAGAACACAGTCAAAGGCTATGTCCAACAGAAAAAAAGAAACAGAAGAAAGTACTGCTGCAAATTCTGAAGACAAGTGCAGAAAATGCTAATTACAGCTATCATGATAATTTCCCTCATTGAGTTTGGGGCGAGACCAGTCGTCCTGGCTGCACCTGCGAGAAGTCAATGCCTCTTCCCAGATAAAGCCTGCTACCATCATTTCACTTTTGAAACGGCATCGATTCACAATTCGGCCAAAGAAAAAGAGACTGAGCACAGCGTGCTTGAAAGATAAGGGTAAAGGAAATCAATTATTAGTATCTTTGTGGACTAGAAGTGTGGAAGGCAAAAAAGCTTATCTTCAAGCGAAGAAGATATCCAAGTGAAGGAGTACTACCCTTGAAAAATTAAGGAACTTGCTCCAGCTTGGTGATGACACATCATCTCACCCAACCTCTCACTCTAATAGCTGGGCCCCGGTGTGGCCAGTCTGGTCAGCAGAGTTCCCATTTCCCCTGCTGTCCTTGACTCCAGGCAGCCCTCAGCTGAGGCACCGGGGCTTCCCTTTGTGCTGGAAAAGCTACAATTTCTCTTAATGAGAACCGATTGGCTGTGAAAATCACAGACAAACGGGCAATGGTGGGTGCCAGGCCTGTGCTGCTGTGGGGTACTGCCGGGCCTGGGGCTCCTCAGGCCATCACCCCACAACCGAGGGGCCGTGCCACAGCACCCCGAGTCACTGATGGCAGTTCTAACAAGAAGCACCCAAATAGTGGGTGCTGCGGCTCGGTGAGGAGACGCCTGTTCGGTGTGAGGCGGCGGTGACGCCGGTACAGCATGCCATCGGGGGTACCGCATTACGCCGCGGTGCTGCGGCCCCGGCGGGTGACGCCTGCTCGGCGCAGGGCAGGCCCCGGCGGAGGAAGAACGCGGCGGCACCGGCGGCGGGTGCAAGGCACAGCGGCATGCTGAGGTAACCCTCGCCCCGCCGCCGCGGGGCTGCTCATCCGCCGGGGTCTGATAGCGGCGTGGGGG
>JAHREE010088518.1:0-10416 GCA_033628505.1 Tringa tobata | reverse complement strand
GCCCTGCTGCTCCTGTCAGCTGAGAAGAAAGTTCATCACAGCCACCAGCCTTGCAAGTCCCATGGGGAGAGGGTAACATGAGTGCAAACCTGGTCCCTCACGGGCTCTGATGCTGCCCGGAGGCTGCAGCCCAGCACCACGACCCTCCTGCTCCAAGGAGGAATATTTTTCTCCCCTGGTTATTTCAGCAACAGGGTTTGGCAGCAGGACACCAGGAGATTGTATCTCAGAGAGGACATGTTTCCTCCAAAACTATGTGATAACTTAAATGTTCCTCGATTACTTTAGCCATTGAGGAGGAATATGACTAATAAAGGCTCCTCCTTCCCCAAAATACCTTTGAGATGCCTAAGGCATGAGTCCCCTGAGGCAGGAGAGGGTGACATGGGACTCCCAGACATTTTTGCTGCCTGTAGACCATGGATGGGTGCTGACAGTCCCTCCTGCTCCCCAGAGCAGCCTGGAATGGCTCAAATTTGCCAAGTGGGCCATGAACCAGAAAACTTTCTGCAGCTGCTCTGGCAAAAAAGAAGACAGCCTTGCTCCTCAGCACAGCAATGAAGGGCTAGAGGGGACTGTCCATCTGTCCTTCTCCAGCTGCCTTTAGCTCCCTGGTGGGTCTGGCACCCAGAGGGGAGGATTGTAGAAGCTCTGGTTTCTCCATCCCTTGGCCCACAGGGATTTCATCCTGTCTTGGAAGATCCTTGGCCCCTCACCATTTACCTGGCCCGTGTCTTGATAAAATTTTCCATCAGCTCACAGGTGGCCACCTCTGAACTCCCACGGCCATCAGCTCTGCTTAGAATTCTTCTGTGTGTCTTTTGCAAAGGCGATCATGATGTCTAATCTTAACCAAAATGCTTCACAAAAAGCAGCTTTCTTTTGATTATAAGTTAAGAAAAGCAATTTTAAAAGCTCAGGAAAAAAATAAAATCAATACAAAACTCCAGTTCATAAGGAAATGAATGCTCAAATTTCTCTCCTATTTCAATTTGGGTGAGTGTGGTTGAAAATTAAACACTTTCCTCGGGAAAAGAACATCAATGCAATTATTTTGCTTTGAAGTTCTTGGTCTGAACAAAACTTGAGCTTTTCAACCTGCTGGATGACGTTTAGAGGCTGTTTTCTCTGTTGACTCACGGGGTGACTCATAGGTTAAGAGCCAGTGAATCAACATGGTTTATCATCCAGACTTATCTGGGCTACGTTACTGTAGTATATCGGCATCTTGTTTATTCACACATTCTTGCCGGCAAGACCGCCGTACGTCGAGCAAACTCAAGTGTGGAAACCCTACGCTGTCTGATGTAGGTGACAAAGGCATCATGGCAGGTTGCCCACGTCAAAGTCAAAGGGTTTCCCGCGGGACCAGACTGCGGGGAGCCGAAGGTTTCATTACCCACCGCGATGGCTTCACCCTTGTGGATGCACGAAGGGGAGGGAGAAACTGCTCCCGTGGAGTCGTTTCACCGGGAAGGATGGGAGCGGGGTGTCTCAGCAGAAGCCCCACGACTTTGGGGTGAGGGAGCTAAAATGAGTCTGGTGTCAGAAACAAAAGGAAATGCCCACCAGGGTGATTCCTCCACCTCGGCATGAAAACCAAGAGCACACGTAGTGGGCTGCGCTGGCTGCTCCTGCAGACAACTGGGAGGACTGAATACTCAAATTTTAGTGATAATTTAAGTATTACCACACTTTTGCCTGAAACTCCAAATATTTCAGGATCTAGCTGAAATACAGAGTATTCCTGTTTTCCAGTGAGAAAAGGTCTCTTCTCTACAGGAAGCAGTTACTTTTTATAAATTGGTTTTGACCCTCATTTCCAGCATTGATATGCTGCCTTACTTAACTTCCAGGTACCATACAGGTCTAAATAATGAGAGTATCATTTCTTCCTTAAAGGATCAGCTCCTCCTCATGCCACTGTAATTCAAATACCCCCAAAAAAGATAAGCATGGTCATATTTCAGCTGGATTTATTGACCAGACCCCATTGCAGAGAGATAAATCTGGCTGTACCCCAAAAGCCTCGGGTCTACCCGTTCACCCCGATTTGCCAGTTTAGGAAATTGCAGCACCGAGGACCTGGGGGTGGGATGGGGCGAAGCCTCGTCAGCACCATTCCCCGCTGACGTGTTGGTGCGGGAAGACAGAAGATGCCTCCGACAGCTGGGGAAAATCCTGGAGGCTTTCAGAGATTAGGACCATCCCCTAAACAGGGCTCCAGGATTAGATGGGAGGTGGCGAGACCTTCCCACTTGCACATTGTAAGGCAAAGCGGAGATGCCAAAAGCCCAGAATAAATGAGGGGTCCACGTCATCCGGGTGGGAAGGGCTCCTTGAAGCCGCAACGTCCTCCACACTTGTCCCCTTTTGCCCTTGTCCTTGTGAACATCTCTGGAGAGCCGAGGTGCGTCTCCCCCACCTCCTGGGAAGCAGCAGGGTGGATGTCACATGCTGCTACCTGGGCCATCACTGGTTCTGAAGTGGCAGCTTGGCACAAGCCATGTGCTTCATAGGAGCAGAAGACAGAGCCAGGCTCCAAGGGATGGGATCATGGGTGCCATTGTGTCACAGTGTCATAGAGTTGTCCAGGCTGGAAGGGACCTCCAAAGGCCATCTAGTCCGACCTCCCCACAGTCAGCAGGGACACCCCCAACTAGACCAGGTTGCCCAGGGCCTCGTCGAGCCTCACCTTGAATATCTCCAGGGAAGGGACCTCAACCACCTCCCTGGGCAACCTGTTCCAGTGCTCCACCACCCTCACGGTGAAGAACCCTCTCCTAATCTCCAGTCTAAACTGGAGGGTCTGTCTGTCACCCATAGGCTGTATCAGGGTAGGGGACACCCAACACTGACATTGTCCCCATTGCCATCCCCAGTGGGATTTATTCAAAGCCACTCAACAGCAGAGAACAGGACCTGCACCCACCTCCTGACAGCCACATCCAGCCCTGCACCCATTGTGTGGACAATGAGTCCTCAGGAGACAACACAAACGGCTGGAAAAATGCCCAAACCCCAACCAGTCCCCCTTGGACTTGGGCAGAAAGGAGGTGTCCAACCCCCTTTGGGGGAGGATATTGCTACTGGTCACAGATGGAGCTGGAGATGGCCCCTGTGTGGAGCTGCCAGCTCCTTTCGGCTGCTTCCCTCCCTCCTGCCCTTGCCTGACCCCACTCCAGAGAGGAATTTAAGCCAAACCTCCGGAAAACCTGGGAGGTCAGATGGAAAACGCTGGCCACAAACGCCAGGAGGGCCAAGGCTCGGGGCAGCCCGGGGCCCTGCCTGCTGTGTCACGTCTCCCCAGCTCCCGGCAGCTTTTCCAGCCTCCCTGTCACCGTGATATTCGCAGCGCGCTGAGTCAAGCCGCCGGGGCAGGCAGCAGGTGGGCTGGGACGTAGGCAAGCTTTCCATGGTGTGTGTCGCACGCAAGCAGATGCTTACTTCACCCCGAAGCAATGACCACGGGCAAGGGCTCCAGGGGTCAAGCCGGGACAGGGGCTCAACCCCTTTCCCAAAGCCCCCCGGGGTCGTACCTGTTGCGGTGCCGCCCTGGGGCAGGAGTTTTAAGCTAGAATTGCTCTAAAATGTCCTTGTCTGGTCTAGAAAACAGGGACAGGCAATAAACAGACATTTTCAGAGTGATTTAGGGTATCTCTGAGGTCCCGTTGGGCATCCTCTTGGTAGGTGCAGATGTAAGGTTCATGGACCCCAGCCTCACGCTCCACAGGGTTATCCCGGTTGCGTGGTTCCACATCAGCTCACACCACCAGCACTCAGCATCCCCACAGTTCGATTCATCAAATCAAATTAATAACCCTTCCTTCACCAAAAGGGCTGCCAGGCACTGGAACGGGCTGTCCAGGGAAGTGGCTGAGGCTCCATCCCTGGGGGTATCTAAAAGAGGTGGTGATGTGGCACTGAGGGACATGGTTTAGCGGCGGACTTGGCAGTTAATGGTTGGACTCAATGATATTAAGGGTATTTTCCAACCTGAATGACTCTCTGATTCTACGATCAGTTGGGGAGAGCAATGGGTACACCTGCTACCCCTGTTATCAGCTCATGGAGCAGCACAGTTGGGTGCCTGAAGCTGCAACCTCCAACCAGGAGCTGCCAGGTGTGGGCAGGGCACGCGAATGCAAACACCCATCACCAACAGCCTCCTTGGGGTGTTATTTTGGGGCTACGATGAGACAATTCTCCTCCAGGCTGGAAGGGAGAGAAACAGAGAAACCCACAAAGGGAGGAGAAATAGAGAAACCCAGTTTTTGCCCAGTGCCTCACTGGGAGCTGAGACGGGGAGCTCAGTGCCAGCTCCGTGTCCCCTCCAGCCTGGGGACAGCACTGCTGGGGGGGAGGGGGGGTGAAAACCATGTTGGAGCAGCATCACCCGCTGCCCCCAGCCCACGTGGTCCCCACGGCTCCATCCGTGGGGCCATCACATACCGCAGCGCAGGGTGGGCAGCACCCCCCGAACCGGCGGCCGGGGGAGGCAGGAGGGGGTGACCTCCAGCAGCTGCACCCAGGACAGGACGTGACGGGCCAGCAGAAGCCCTCACACACCTTGGCACCGCATCAGTCACCTCCCGTGTCTCCAGAGGCTGTGCCAACACCCCCTGGGGCATCGCTCTGCCTTTGGCGTTGGGTTGTTGTTTTTTTCCAATCCCATCCCTACCTTTGGGGGCTGCCAGACGGAGTTTACCTTGGGCGGGCAGGCAGACAGCCCGCAGGGGCTGAGCCTGTGCCAGCCCTGCTCTCCGCAGCCTGCCGGGGGTCACCTCTACCGAGGGGACAGCAGCTGGGGACGCCAATAAGGCTCTGTCACCACCTGCCCTGCCTGGTCCCGCGCTGGGGCAGGGACAGGCTGCAAACAAGCAGCTTGGGTTCTCCCCTCTGCCTTAAAAAAGAGAGCCTCGGAGAGCCCCAGAATGTCCAAAAGCCACCTTTGCTGTTTTATTCGGGACGTTTACACATGAGGGTTGCACCCGGGGGATGCAGCCACGTGCCTGGCTGTCCCCGAGCTGTGGCAACCCTTGGGCTGGCAACCTGGGAGCTGGGAGGCTCCTCAAAAGAAGGGGGAGGAACCAGTTCATCCCCAGGCTCCACCAGCACCAAGGGCGAATTTCTTTATCAGTTGGTATCAGCAGGAATCTCAGGTGTTTGCTCTTCACTGCTCAGGGGTGAGCACCACTACCCAGAGCCCTGCTTTGCTCATCTCCATGCCTGCAGTCCCAAGCAGTGCCCACTGTCCCAGTCAGCCCAGTAACTGGAAGTCCTCAGGAAAGTGTCCAGCCCTGACATGAGGAACCTCAAGGCACTGAAACCCCTGCCAGGGTGCACCACGCCATGGGCTGGTTACACCCCAAGCAGACAGTTCTGGTCTTGCTTGACTTTCAGCATCCCCTCAGGTCCCCTTACCTCAATGAAGGACTAAGGCCACCTCAGGTGTCCTCAAGGACCATTGCTCCACACCAGCCTCTAGCCCCTCCTGCAGGACCAGCTCTAGGGGCAGTGTCTCCACTGTCCCCTTACCTCCATGAAGGACTAAGGCCATCTCAGGTGTCCTCAAGGACCGTTGCTCCTCACCAGCCTCCAGCCCCTCCTGCAGGACCAGCACTGGGGGCTGATTCCTCCACTTCCCCTCCCAGTTCCTCCCTTGTTCTCTCACATCCACACCCCTCCTTTCCATGCCTTAAATGCTTTCCCTGCCACCCTCACCTGTCTCCTTTCCCTCTGCTCTCCCCATCCTCTCCTTCTTATCTGCACCCTCCAACCTCCTCCCTGCACCATGCAGGGTCCCTGCAGGACACTGCCTTGCTCCACCACACCAGCAGCTCGTGTGGCTGAAAGCAGCACAGCAGATGGGGACCAGCACGATGTCCCACAGCCAGACCAGTTCCAGCCCTGGTGGCACTGGAACCAGCCATACTCCAGGTGTGGCAGCCAATAACCTAAGGAGGTCCCCAAGGCTGGCATGGTGGTGGCTGACACCAGAAGGGCTGCCTATACCCTGCTATGTCCGAGGGGTTTGCGGAGGGCTGTCCCTTCCCAGGATGCTCTGAAGCAAGTTTGATCTACTCCCTTAAATACAGAATCACAGAATTATAGGGTTTGGAACAGATCTTCAGAAATCATCTCCTCCAACCCCCCTCGCCCACCCCAAAGCAGGGTCACCCAGAGTAGTTGACAGGAACACGTTCAGGCGGGGTTTGAATCTCTCCAGAGAAGGAGACTCCACCACCTCTCTGGGCAGCCTATTCTGCCACCCTCACAGGAAAGAAGTTCTTCCTCATGCTGAGATGGAATTTTCCATGTCCCAGTTTGTGCCCGTTGCCCCTTGTCCTGTCCCTGGGCACCACTGAGAAGAGTCTGGCCCCATCCTCTTGCTTCCAGCCCTTTAGCTATTGCTTAGCATCAATGAGATCACCTCTCAGTCTGCTCTTCTCCAGCTGAACAGCCCCAGGTCCTTCAGCCTTTCCTCAGCAGAGAGATGCTCCAGCCCCTGAGCATCTTCGTAGCCTCCACTGGACTCTCTTCAGCAGTTCCCTGTCCTTCTGGAACTGGAGGGCCCAGAACTGGTCCCAGTGCTCCAGCTGTGGCCTCCCCAGGGCAAAGCAGAGGGGGAGGATGACTCCCAGATCCCTCTGTGCAGATCTGCTTTCTCCCCCCTCAACCTGTACTGGTGCAGGGGATTTTTCCTCCCCAGGTGCAGGACTCCGCACTTGCCTTTGTTGAACTTCATGAGGTTCCTCTCTGCCCAACTCTCCAGCCTGTCCAGATCTCGCTGTATGGTTCTGGTGCGTCACCCACTCCTCACAGTTTCATATCACCAGCAAACTTGCTGAAGGTACACTCTCTCCCCTCATCTAGGTTGTTGATGAATGGAGCAGCACATCTCAGACCCACCCCACGTCCTTCTCTAACCCAGGCACCTTTGTTCAGGAGCCTCCCTGCTCTGCCCCCCTCCCTGGAGAGTTTGCTGGATCAGAAGCTATGAAAGGTTGGACCTTCCACAAGTCCCAGTAACTCCCTCCAGGCCCCAGTAAACTGGGAAGACAAACCAGTTTGGTGTTGTCCAACCGTGGCCCAGCTGCATCCTTCCCTGCTGCCACCAGGGAGCATCATGGGGACATTTAATCAGGCTGTCCTCACCCTGGGTTGGACTGAAACCCTCTAGATATTGTGCCAGGCTTTGGGAAGGTGCTGTTCCCTTTACGCCTGGGCTGTAGTGTCCCTGGTGTCCCCACAGCCAGGGATGACCCAGTCCTGCTTTGGATGCACGGGCTCAACCTGCCGCAGGGTGCCTGCTGTCATGGTTGGGGCACCCAGACTATTGTCCCAGCCCTGCCCCATCTCTGCTGTCCCCATGCGGAACAGAGTCACAGCCCTGTGCCTTCCCTGGAGGAAGCATCACCCCAAAGCATCTCCAGATCAGCTGGGCCAGGACATGGGCTTCAGAGAGCAAATGGGTTTTGATCTCTTGACCCAATAACCTGCAAAGGAACAGCCATGGAGGAGGACACTCCATATTCCTCTTCCTTGACCACGTACATGTCAATGCAGGAAGCACACTCTTGTATTTTTGCAGGGGAAAGCCACCACCTCCAGCCTGCCATAGCCAAGGTGAGTTGCTATGGGTTTTGCCACCCATCCCACACAGATATTTCCATCTCCTGGGGGTGGAAGAGACTCCAAAGGATCTGGGGACAAGGGGGAGAGATGAGCGCTCCCGTGTCTCCCAAGTGCTGGCCCTTAGGAAGGAGGAGGACTTCCCTGGCAAACAGCGAGACAAACGGAAGGCCCAGCCCCACCACTGCTCCTTGAGGCAGCCCACCCTTTCCACAGGCTGGAAATGCCCTGGGATCCCACCAGGAGATGGTGGCCAGAGGCGTCATTCCTGCCCAGCACCTGTAAAGCCCTCGGGGATCCCATGGGGCGGTAAATGGCTGCAGGAATGCAGAGGGACGTGCATGGCTCTCGCCCAACCCTGGGTGCCACTGAAGGTGAGAAGCTGATTTAATTTCACAACCTGCAAAGCCCCCTGGGGAGGTGGACACGGCCGGGCTGGTCACCAGGGCTGGTTATGTTCTGTCCTTGGCAGTGTGACTTGCAAAGCAAAGTGTCCGGGCTCTCCACAAGTTCTTGCACATCTTCCTCCACGCCAGCCCACGACCCACGTCCCACCCCATCGCCCGGGCGAGCAAAAATGCCCTTGGTTGTCCCTTTTTTCCACTCCTCGTGACCGTGGTCACCTCTTCCTTGCGGGGTGTAGGAGAAGCTGATGTCCTTTTGCACCCCAGCACGGCCACCGGGAGGGAGGGACGGGGGGGAGGACGGAGGGAGCCGCCAGCGAGGGGTTATCTGATCCCGGCAGCTCCGGTGTAAACTTAGCATGGCCTTTCGGAAAGTACTCGCTGTGGCAAAACACGCAGTAAATCACCCTCCCGAATGCCAACAATATTTCGAGATTAGCAAATCTTACAGAGCCTCCTCGGGCTAAAGCTCAGTTTGGGGTCGCGCTGCGCAGCCCGGCCAGTGTAAACGGGCAGGGAAGGGGGTTCCGCCCACCCCAGCCCCCCCGTCCCCAGCCCCCAGGGATTGCACTGAGCTGCAAATGCTTCCTGATCTATGGAGGAGATGGGGCAAGGTCTGGGCTCAGGACCAGGTGTGGGGCTGCAGGACCCCCCACGCTCACCTGGGTGCCCACCCCATGCTGCCCAGGAGCAGGACCGACCCTGTGATTTCCCTGCCCTCCCCTTCCCAGCCTGCTTGGAAAAAATCCTCAATTTCCTCCACATTTTTATCAAGTAGCAAACCAGCTCCCCACCGGCTGCCCTGGCCCTCTCCAGCATTGCCCCGTGCTCCCTGGGGGGAGCCACCGTGACCCCCAGCATCACCACCTGGTCCCCCATTGTCCCCAACACCCCTGGTGCCAGCAGGTCGCTGAACCCCAACACTCGGGGCGGGGAGATGCCCAGGACTTAGCAAAAGCCACCCAGGAGGTTGGACTCCGGTGCCACCACCTGCCTCCAGACGTGCCACGAGTTTCCCGAGCTCAGCTGAGGGCTAATTCTGCACCAGGGCCCTGCCCGTGGGGGGAAGAGGAATGACAAGCACTTTGAACTGAGCAGAAAAGGGGGCAGCAAGGACCTGGGAGCCAAATCCAGGTGCATCCAGGGTGGGAAATCAGCCATAGGCTTCACACGCTGCAGGTGATTAACCCTTGAAACGTGCTCCCAAGGCCGAAGTGGCCCAGAGCTGGCATTTCATCCCAGGACGAGTCACTGGCTCCCTACGGGAGGGACTGGGGACGATCCCGTGCTACACCTGAGGTTGGGCTCTGCGGCTCGACCCTTTCCATCTATGGATGCCCGCCTGTAAACAGCCATGCCAGCCCCGCTGGGAGCCTGTAAACTGAGACGTCTTTGCACCTCCTGACCACTAAACGGCCTCGGAAAGGAGCAGTTTCCCTGCACGATATTTGGAAGTGGGCTGCAGCCCAGCACCGGTCCCCCCTGCCCGCCCGCTGCCCAACACCACCTCCAAGAGATCCCGAAGGTGGGTTGGAATGCTTGGGATTACAATCATTAGGTGGAAGGAAAAGCAGCCAAATTAGCTTTGTTTTCTAATCCCTAGGGGTTTCGCAGCCCCCTCTGCAACCATCATGCAAGAAATTGTCCCCAAAGATTTTTTCATGCAAAAATGGGCAACCTTTGGGATCTATGGCTTGGACTTGGGCTCCCTACACCCCAGCAATTAGAGAAGAGCTGGCTTTGGGGAACGGGGGGCGCATCTTGCCAAAAAGCCATGATTTTAGTGTCCCATGAGGGTTGACATCTCTTCTCCTCACCTAGTCTGGGGTAGCTTTGCTCCTGGTGCTGGGCTGGAGTGTCCCAGCTGGCTCTCAGCCCCCTTGTCCCAGAAGGTCCCCCCACACCCACAACCATCAGGGGGAAGAGGAGCAGGCAGGGGATGTTACATGGCGCCAGGTTTTGGGGAGCTGGGAGTGATCACCAGGCACCAAACAGGGCAGTGTCAGGAACGGTGCAAACACAAGTGAGATGAACACACACGTCCTCAGCTCCAGCACAAACTGCCCCGCAGCTGGACAGGCAGAGAGAAAAATCTCTTGGGAGGAAAGTCCCCTCTCCTGCAAGGTCTCCCAGAGACACTTCTTTGCTCTAATGCTGCCATCCAGTGGGAGAAACTCCCTGGTATGGGAAAGGCTGGAAAGGAAGGTCTTGGGGTCCCCAACCCAGGGGTGGGGCACCCACCACCACCTTGGGCTGTTCTTGGGGATCTCCCGACCACGGATGCTGCAGGCAAAGCCGAGCCTCCATCTCCAAACCCCAAACCCAGCCTGGCCATGATGGGCAAAATAAAAACCGCTCACACTCTGCACTCTCGAGC
>JAHREE010088490.1:0-13528 GCA_033628505.1 Tringa tobata | reverse complement strand
CCTCTGCCAGGCCTCTGACACCCTCACACCAAACAAGCTCCTCCTCATGCTCAGGTGGAACTTCTTATATTCAAGTTTGTGCCCATTTCCCCTTGTCCTGTCCCTGGGCACCACTGGGAAAAGCCTGGCCCCATCCTCCTGACACCCACCCTTGAAGGATTTCCAGGCCTTGATCACATCCCCCCTCAGGCTGCTCTTCTCCACACTAAACACACCCAAGTCCCTCAGCCTTTCCTCACCACAGACATGTTCTAGTCCCCTCACCATCTTGGTAGCCCTTTCCTGTGCCCTCTCCACCACTTCCCTGGCTTCTTAGAATCACAGAATTGTCTGGGTTGGAAGGGACCTTTAAGATCATCGAGTCCAACCATCAACCTCAATCTGATAAAACCCATCACTAACCCATGTCTCTAAGCACTATGTCAATCCCTCTTTTAAATCTCTCCAGGGATGGTGCCTCAACTCCTTCCCTGGGCAGCCCATTCCAAGTCTTAACAACCCTTTAAAATAAACTCCATGCTCCTTAGCTGTTCCTCACACCATTTTCTTGTTAATGAATGTTCAGGCTGAAATCGCTCCATCTAAAACTCTCTGGTGGCAGGACCAGACTTACGTGAGTGACCATGATGTTCTCCGCGGTGGTTTCTGGAGTCTCCGAGTTCTCTGTGGCCACGTTTCCATTCAGCACCTCCTCTTTGCTCTCCAGATCATTCGTAGTTGTTTTTCCCTCTTGCACAGAGTGGGAGAGAATAGCTGCTATGGACAACTCCACTTGGAAATGCAAAAAGTTATTCCACGTGTATTTAAAAAATAAGTCCTGGAACAGAACGAGAAACAAATAAAATCACTCTAGAGCCATCTTCCAGCTCTCAGCAACCGAATGGTGTTAGAACACTGCCCAAGTAGGTGTTCAACCTGCAATTCCACTAAAATACCTTTACTTGTGTCCCACCGTACCCACTTAGAGCTGAAGGTGCTCTCTTTGCCCTGCTGTAACATGGACTGCCAACAAACACACCAGGAACACTCTCGGACACAGCCAGGGCTCAGAACAGACGTACTGAAAAAACAGAGTGTTATCTATTCTGTGGCTGAATTAATCATAAGAAAAATATTAACTAAATAATTTGTAATAATTAGTATATCAATCAAAAAAGGAAGACTAGGGAAAACGTGGGCCCACTGATCAATGAGGTGGGCGCCCTGGTGGTGCAAGACATAGAATCCCAGAGTGATGTGGGGTTGGCAGGAACCTCTGGAGAGCACCCAGTCCAACCCCCTGCCAGAGCAGGGGCACCCAGAGCAGGTCCCACAGCAACGTCTCCAGGGGGGTTGGAATGTCTCCAGAGAAGGAGACTCCACCACCTCTCTGGGCAGCCTCTGCCAGGCCTCTGACACCCTCACACCAAACAAGCTCCTCCTCAGCTTCCCATGGACCTTCCCCTCTTCCAGCTTGTGCCCATTTCCTCTTGGCCTGAGCAAGGACAGAGAAGGTAGTATTACTGAATGCCTTCTTTGCTTCAGTCTTCACTGCTAAAGCTGTCCCTCCTGAATCCCAGACCCTGGAGGCAAGGGGAAGGGTCTGGAAAGAAGATTTTCCCTCTGAAGAGGAGGACTTGCCTAGAGATCACTTGGCTGAACTGGACATCCATAAGTCCATGGGCCCTGATGGGATGCACCCACGAGTGCTGAGAGATCTGGCAGATGTTATCGCTGGGCCACTCTCCATCATCTTTGAAAGGTCATGGAGAACAGGAGAGGTGCCTGAGGACTGGAGCAAGGCCAGTATCACTCCAGTCTTCAAAAAGGGCAAGAAGGAGGAGCCAGGGAACTACAGGCCAGTTAGTCTCACCTCTGTTCCTGGGAAGGTAATGGAGTGACTTGTTCTGGGTGTCATCTCCAAACACGTTGAAGAACAGGAAGTTATTGGGAGTGGTCAACACGGATTTACCAAGGGTAAGTCATGCTTGACCAATCTGATAGGTTCTATGATGTTATAACTGGATGGCTGGATGAGGGGAGAGCAGCAGATGTCATCTACCTTGACTTCAGCAAGGCTTTTGACGCTGTCTCCCATAACATCCTCATCAGGAAACAGAGGAAGTGTGGGCTAGAGGAGGGGGCAGCGAGGTGGACTGGGAGCTGGCTGTGTGACAGAACTCAGAGGGTTGTGGTTAATGGAGCAGGGTCGAGTTGGAGGTCTGTAACCAGTGGTGTCCCCCAGGGGTCAATACTCCGTCCCAGTCTTGTTCCATTTGTAAGTATAAAAGTAATTTTCTGAGAGACTGCCTGGGTTATAGTGGCAGTTTCATTACAAAAGCTACTCCGGGGACAGATGTTCCCGCTTTCAGCAGATTAGACAAAATAATTAGACACAGCACACGTGAAGCAAAGTACCTCATGCTGAAGAGGTGAAAGGGAAAAAGCAAAACTGGTCCCAGTTTAAAGTTATTCCCCTCTCCCCGCTGAGGGAGTCGCGGCGCATTACTCACAAGTAATAAATTCATGGTACTGAGTCTGCATAGTTCCTGATTAATACTGGGAGTGTTGGTGTGAAGCAGAGCAGCTATGAGACGAGATCCGTGCAGCCGAGCGTTGCCCAGAGGCTCCTCCAGGACCCCGATGGTGGTCAGGATCGCTGCTTTCTGTCGGGAACAGGTAAGGAGCGCCTCAAGGATCAGCACTTCCCCGGGGGTACACGCACGATGACGTGACTAAACAGAACTGGTTCATTTCACAACTATTCCCTGCCACTGAACCTAAGCCACCCTCCCACACAGAGAAGAATGTTGCGCGACCGCTCTGAGGCTTGGACTTCCAAAAGTGAAGATTAAAATAAAAATATCCACTAATTAAAGTTCCTTTCTTTTCACCCCCTCCCCACCTTTACACAAGCCACCAGTCCCAATATTTCTCTACTTGTTGTTACTGGAATACAACGGCTTCCAAAGGTCCTACAGCCTAGTCCCTGAGCAGCTAAATTATGAAGTTTAAGGGTGAATTTTTCTCCAAAAGGCTGTTCCAGCAGATGGTGCTGGCAGAAAATACCCCAGAAGCCCATGTAGAAGGAAAGGGAAACCCTGGATAAGGTCGGGAGCCCTTTGCTCCCGGGAAAGGCTGAGACGCTTCACCTTGGGAGGGCTGAGCAGCAGCTGGTGGAAATCCTTGAGCCGGGGCTCGATCCCGTGTAAGATGCTGCTGTTGACAGTGTAAGACCTTTCAAATCCCTGAGTGTACGAGTCCATCAGTCCTTCCACTCTGCCGAGGAGAAAAGCACAGCAGTTAAAAGCGGGCAGAATCTCACAATGGTCTCCAGTCGCGCTGTCCGTGTGGGACATTTCCTCTTGAAAAATAACTATGAATATGAAAATAGTATTTCCAGCTACTGAATATATTTACATAAGGACACTATATTATATATCATTTACAAGATGCTATTTACGTAATCAAACCTGTGAGCGAGATGAGTGGGATGACAGGGCTGACAAAAACAAATCCCTGAAGTGCCTCCTGGCTTTTAAAACTTCCCAAACATTTGAAAAATAATTACATCAGCAAGAGAGAAGTACAAACACTTGTTAAACACTGCAAACCCTCCCCAAGTGTTCAAAAACACGTCCGTGAGTACACTGGGAAGGCCTGAGCAGGCGGGTGGCTGTGCTCATGACGGGCAGGCAGAGGATTACAACTATTACCAGCCCCTTCCACCGGCAGAATCTCACACGGGGATCACAGAAACGCTTCCATTCCAGTAAAGAGGTGTAATTCCAGTAACGAGGTGTAATTCCAGTAACGAGGTGTAGTTCCAGCGAGGCAGGAGCCCCCCAGCCCCCAACTCATCACTCTCCGGAGACCCCGGGCACAAGGTACAGCAGAACCAGTATCTCAGCTTTTCACTTTTAACTCTGCAGGTGACTTTCTGAGCAGCATCCTGTTTGCCCACTGCCATCTCCTGCCCTCCTCCCCAGGACCTCCTCCGAACCCTCCCTTATCTCCTTCACCCTTCCTTATTTTCTCCTTTTTTAGAAATTGAGATTTTCAGCTTCTCCCTTCCTCCCTAAAACCTTCTTTTGCCTTTTCTCTCCTCTACCTCCATAAAAAGACATAAAAGGCAGATAAAATTTTAAAAAACACAATTAAAACTACACTATATATACATATATACACATATGCACACATCACCCCACCAATTATGCCCAATGAACTGCTCCCTCCCTCACCCTGCACAGGTTCTGCTGGAAGATCTCAGATGTGCAAGAACCAGCAGAGCCCAGGGAAGGGCCCAGTTGCCAACTGGTACAACCACTAAGAACTTCAGCTTTTCTTGTTTTCTACACACCACTTCACTCTAGGGCAAAAAAATGTCTTTTTTTCTCCCAAGTAAAAGGAGGCTGGAGCTCTTGAAATTGTTTTTGCCAGAGAAGCAAGAGCTGCCTTACCCAGAGCGCCTGGTTTCCAGCAATGTTAGAAGAACCTGTGTTCCGTTCACTATGCAATTTTCAGTCTGTTCTCCATCAAACATGTTCTTCAGGAGCTGCTCCACACATTCCTGCCTGTTGAGGAACACACACACATTAGCAGTGGAAGAGTTAGAAGCATTTGGCAGTTGCTTTAATCACAAAATATGCACTTATGGGTCTTCTGGGGAAAAAAGGCTGCAATTTTTCTCCTTTTTTTTTTCTTTTTCTTTAATTAGAAAGAATAAAGACGTTCTTCTCTCAGGTCACCTATGAGAAGGATGCTCCTACACCAGTTTCTGAATTTGCTTACTCAGCACTAAGGCAAGCCCTGGTTACAGACACCCAGACTCCAAACCAAATTGTCCTTCTCCTTTATCAACTGGCTGTACCTCTTCATTATAAACTGGAAGACAACTGCAGAGTTAACTCAGCCAAATGAATGTATTAAAGCCAACAGGGAGCTCTGAGCTGACAGCCTAAAATGATCCCTCAGACTGGCAGAAGACAGACACCAAAGGGTGGAAGCTGACTCTTCTCATTTGTCACCGGCAGAAGATGACCCAGGACCCAGAAACAGAGGCCAACAAACACAAACTGTAAATAATATGCCTATTTTTAGTAGTTTTAGCTATTACCTCCTCAAAATGTTTTAAACAGTTCACCATCTCTTTGAGCCTTAAGCCAAGATCAGATGGATTTGAGGGCAGGTAAGGGATGACCCAGTGAAGTGCTGAAGACCCTGGGGTCAGGATGAATAATGACACTGGTCCCCTCTTGTGTTAAGAATTATCCTGAGCCTCAAACACGGCCTTAGAACTGAAGAGGAATTGGCACAAAGGCAACAGCCCACTTCCCTCTGCTGTGTGCCGGGCTCAATGAGTAACAGATCCGAGGAGCACGAGGTCCAGGCTGGGGCTGTTCCTCATCCCCAAGCACCGGGATGCACCAGAGCCTGCTGCCACCTCGGCACCCCCATTCCTCCCCGTCAGAGCCCCCTGGATGGCAACGGGAGGTCTCCACCACCCAGGGCTCAGCGAGCGCCTTTCTCCACTGCCTGAGCCACGTGTCCAGCTAAAAACAGAGTTACTCAACTGCACGGTCTCATTTTTACTATTTTCTACGATTTGAAAAAAATCTCATTTACATCTGTATAAATAAAATATGAGATAAAAATGTAAAGTACATGAATAATGCACAAGATAAAATTATTTTAATAAGTAGCATCTAAATACAGTCCATCAGCACAAGCACAAGAGGCAGGAAAATGAAGTACCAGCTCACTGTAATTAACCCAATTCACTTCTATCGCACAGAGCCAGCACTTACTGAGAATCTACATTTGATATTTATTCCGTAACCCTGATCATGACTCTTTTGGCTGCGCTCCCTGATCGCTAATCCATGATTCAGAGATAAAAAAAGTTATCAAAGATCAAAAAAGGTGACCAGCAATGCTCAGAAAAATTGGCCAAGAAAGGTAATGAGATGTGTGACATTCAGCAGAAAGATGAGTTTTGCAAAAAAACACTTTAATTCAAAATATTTTTTGCTTCCAAGCAGCCAAGTGGTACAGTGGCTTCTGGAAATGCTTTTTGAGAGCGCAAAAGCATTTTTATTTCTCTCCTGGAAGTCACAGGTAGCGCTTGAAATGTGCACAGAGAGAGACAAGCAGGGAGGGGAGGAACCTAAAGACCTTCCGAGCGATGGAGAAGCCCAACTTCAAACTGCAGCTTTGCCTAATTCTTTGTATAATCAGGGAAACTTGCTTAAATTCTCCTGCTGGTGTCACAGCGGCTCTGAGGAAAGACCAGGGGCAGCCACCTCCTGCCCCACACACTGCAGGGTTCCACATCCCACCCCAAAACTCCTGAGAAAGTCAAAAATGATGGAAAAAGTCTGAAAGTACCACATTCTCTACGGGCCACCACCGTGACCAACACCCCCATGAAAGGTTCCCAGGTGAAACCAGGCCTAAAATAGCCTTTTTTTTGGTTTTAATCTCATATTGAATCTCCAGTAGATGTTTTTAGGTTTGAAGCAGATCCAGGAAGTGGTAAAGACGCTAACACCAGTCATTTAAAACTACATTATAAAGAGCAAAGAAGCAATGCAGAGGGAATAGACTGAACTTGAAAAAAACCCCAACATTTTGTGGTAACACAACTCATAGTTAACGTTATTTGGGAAATGGGTCCTAAAACAAATACTCTTTGTGTGTGCAAGTTTCTCATCAATTTTCCCCCTCAGTTACACTAGAGAAATTAGAATCATAGACTAGAATCACAGAATGGTTTGGGTGGGAAGGGACCTTAAAAATCATTGAATTCCAACCCCCTGCCCTGGGCAGGGACACCTCCCACCACACCAGGTTCCTCCAAGCCCCCTCCAACCTGGCCTTGAAATTAGCTCTGGATTTAGACAAAAACCAACTTCACATGAAAAAAACTCTTCCAGCTTTGACTCAAGCCCCCAGGTACACAACCACAGGGTCTGAGGAGACGAGCCCCAGTGGGACACACAGGGCCTCACCACCTTCTGCCAGGAGCACCCCTCTTCTCAAATGGGACTCAAACACCTGAAATACAGCAAATGCTGCTCTGCCGACTGGTCACTGATTTTATTACTAGATTATTACTAGATTTATTACTAGATTACAGCTTTCCAACAACCCAACACCCCCCAACAGCCTCCAGGTACAGGAATTTCCTAGATCCCCCTCCCCACAACCATTTCAGGACACACCACCTTCAGTAACTGACACAAGTCCAGGTGCAAACCCAGCAAAACACTTAAAAACAGCTTTTCTCCTTTTTCCGGCTAAACTACCAAGCCTGATAAGACACTAATATCTCTATTTACAAACCCTCCCCTGCAAAATTCATCAATCAGAAGGCAGGAAAGGATGAAACCAATTATGTATCTGCGCTGTGAGATGTCGGCTCTAATTAAAGCACCATGCAATGATTCCAAGACACGAGGAGAGCTCACGATGGTCCCAGGTGACAGGGCTTTGAGGGAAAAGGAGCTGACGCCAACTCTGACGTCTTAGGGATCACGGGGACGGTGTGGAGAGAGGAAAGATCTGAATTGTCACCGTCTGGCCACAAAGAGGAGTGACTTGGAATGAGGAGGGAGCGCTCGGGAGGGATTTGAAGCGCGTGGGCTGACTCTGTCAGGACTCACCCACGTTTGGAGAACAAAAGCAGGGAGATGAATGATTCGGTCGCAGGAAGGGGCAGACAATCTCTGGTGAGATGTATGAGGCATGAGACAGTGTCCCAGCATCGCCTGATCTCTGGGGAACCTCACACAAGTTACAAACTCTTCAACTCTTCAAATGACCCAGGGGCCAAACCAGCGTGTGCCAGAGACAGGGAGTGTGTGAGACCTCGGCAAGGGCTGGGGGGAAGCTGGTGATGCCCCATCCAAAGCAAGTCACCTTCCTCCAAACCAGGTTGCCCCGAGAAGCTGTGGCTGCCCCATCCCTGGAGGGGTTCAAGGCCAGGTTGGAGGGGGCTTGGAGCAACCTGCTCTGGTGGGAGGACTCCCTTCCCATGGGAGGGGGTGGCACTGGGGGGGCTTTAAGGTCCCTTCAACCCAAACCCTTGTGTGATTCTACGATACCCTATGAGCGTTTTAACACACTCACTGCTGTTGCCTTGTCCCGAATCAGGGTGTGAACTCTGGGGATCACCAACCCCCATCTCCCACCTTTGGGAAGGGCTACAAAATCCAAAAATCTCACCAGAAGCGGTGAAATGATGCTACTGAAATTTTAAAGCAATACTGAATGGTTGGCACAAGTGCCAAGAGATAAGTGAAAGCTTAAGACCACTCATTGCAGTTCTCGTCCCCAGGGAGCCATCAGCAGTGACAATATCAGCAGCAATTAGCTCCCAAAGAGTCCTCTGGCCAGTACTTACGATTCCAGTGCTGTGAGAAGTGGATCAGGCTCAGGTATGTCCTGGAGTTGATTGCTCTGGTCTCTGCTCAACCTGATGATATCACACAGGGTCTGGGAAGCATTTGATTGCCTCTGGAAACAAGGACACGGGAAGGTTTCAGTGCTAAGGCCTTAGGAAATAGGACATAGCTGGGGATGCAAGAAACTGAATAAATCCATTTTTCAGAACAAGTGCTGCCATGCTCTAGATTATTCATCTGCAAACTACTAATAGACTTTAGAATCAAAGAGGAGGTCTTCCTGAATGTAACAATTACATGCAGTTTAAGATTTCAGAAAGTGAGGATTCTTTTTTTTATCTTCCTGCCCAAGTGTGTTAACTTGCACGTTTCCAATACATTCCAATTTCCAAGCATTTCATTCCTTCCTCTCACTACTCAGGAGGTCTTTCTGCACGAAGAAAAATATATGGCTTGATAAAACTTTTACAATTTAATTACTATGTATTAAAAAGCTCCAAAATACTATTTTGGTCACTTAATCGTCTCACTCTGGCTATCAGTCAAAGCCTCTCTGTGCGTGTAAGGTCTCACGCTGGAATTTAGCTTTCACCCATCAGCCAGCACGGCCGAGGGCGCACAAATCAGCGTCTTATTGCCCAGTTTTTCCTCTCAGAAGGGGCGATTTTTGCTGTGATGGGATGAGGGAATCACACTGTCAGCATTAACACCACACCAAAGGGATCCTTCCCGTTGGCTTTGGCTGCTGGTGCTGGCAGGAACCCCTTCACCAGGGTCCCCAGCCCCATCTCAGCCGGAGCGGGGCAGCAGGGGATCGGTGTCCCTCAGCACTGGGGAGGGCAGTCAGCACCCAAATGGGAAATAACAGTGTAGGAAACTCAAATCCAGACCTACAGTTCCTGGCTTGGGTGTTTTGTAAAAATCATTAAAAGGAGGGAAAAAAAAGACAAAATCAAAATATAATTTAATACTCAGCAAGTCTTTCTCACGGGCTCACAGAACTGCATCTTGTAGATTTTATAATGGAATACCTACTTACTTACAGTCTAAAAAGAATTGAAAGTTACAGTAATTCATTTTAAAAGTTAATTTTAAAAGTTTTTCAGCAGCCTGTTTCAATAGCAGGTTCCTACTTAAAACCAAATGAGTTACCACTGGCTGTAGCTATTGAGACAAACTGATGCAGCAGCAGAATGAACTAAGAAATTGGCAGTAAAATAAGCCAAGATACAAGAAAACATTTCAGTATTGAGCTTGGATGGACATCCTGTCCCCTGGTTGCCAGATTATCTCCTTCCAGAAGTCACCTGGGCACCATGGAAGAGAGGAGAGGTTCTTCTGGACCTTACAGAACCCACTGCCCACAAAGACCAAACTCAGTCCCATCATACTCACGTCCTCGTCTTGGCTTGAATGGATGAGCTCCACGAGTCTCTGGATAATTTTTGCTTCATTAAGCCACTGGAGGGAAAGAAGGGGAAAAGAAAGTCCTTGTTTGGTATCAGAGAATTCAAAACAAGAGGATTTTGGCAAAGCTTTGCATAGCCCAGGCTCTTCAAGAAGGGAAAGCCCTTTCCTTCTGACTCCTAATCAAAGCCGTGGGCGATGTGCAAACTGCCCCCGGCACAGAGAGATGCCGTTTAATCTGCACCAGGACGTGCACCCTGCCCATGGAACCACGAATCCAAATACCTCTGGAAAACGTGGAACAGATCAGCCACAAACACTACCCCACCTGAAGCAGCATCAGCATAATTACCCACATGTTTTCCTCCCTCCATTTCCTGTTCTTATGCTCTCACCCCTGTTTACACCAAGTGGTTTCTCAGGCTTCGAGGTGACACAACGACGCTGTTGTTGCACCCCATCCCCGTGCTCCATGCCAACTCCATCGACTTCCTTTTCCTAGCGCACGCTATCGCTTTATCTCCCTTTCCTGACCACATGCAAACCAAGAACATCATCTGCAAATCACGCCTCCGGGTCCTCCCCTCCAGCTCCATCCGCAAGCTCAGCTTCTCACTTCCACCCAACCACGTCCACTCCCATCCCTACCCCCTCCAGCCCAGCCCAACGGCTCCACGTCTAACATCAATCACGCTCATCAGTCAAATCAGGCCAACCAGTGCAGTCCCAGCTGCTTTTGAAAGGACTGACCAAAACGTTAATTACAAGGAAAAAGACTTTGGAGGTTCCCGCAATGATCCTGCAATCTCCCATCGCTCTCCAGATGAGTCATGGAGAAAACGAGCAGTCTCCTGCCTCCCACCTCCCTGTAAGAAGGATCCATGTGCATCTTCACCCCTGAATGCTCATCTTTATCTTATCTATTCCCATGAATTCAACTATAACCCTTACATGGACTCTTCACCAGCCTTGCTCTAATAACCTTCCTACGTATCTCCCGCCCTCTCCGACTCCATGCTGAGTATGATGTGTGTCTGATTTAAAAATTCCAGATCACCATTTTTAGGGACTTTTCCCATGAATAACACTGCTGTTTTCCTACTAAGTCTGAAGTGTCTGACTCTGTCTCCTTTCTGATGTTCCTTATTAGTGCAAAAATACTAAAGCTGTCCAAAATCCTACCCCAAAATTCCTACAGCTGGGAAACCAAGTGCCATGTTTTTCAAGACCATGTTTTCAGATCTGGATTCTGTAATTTCTTCTTCCTCACATTGAGTTAACCCAAAAGTTCAAAAAAACTGGGCTCCCAGGACATTTTTCCTCCCCAGTCTCTCTACCAGCCCCTCTCTTCAGATTCTTCCACTGCTTTCTAGTTTCCCAGCATCAAAATTAAACTCCTGGACCTTCTTCTCCTGACCACCACAGCAGAGTTGATCCTTGCTCTGTCCTAATACATTGCCCTCTTCATTCCATTCACAAAGCAAGTGTCTGTTCCCTCTTTGATGATTTATTCTATGAGCATCTTTTCTCATCATAGAATCACAGAATGGTTCGGTTGGAAGGGACCTTAAAGCCCATCCAGTGTAATGCCCATCCGCTCTGGCCCAGTGTCCTCCCCCAAGCCCCACACCGGGCCCGATTAACTAAAAATGGGAGTTACACGGTAAGGAAGGAGAAGGTTTGCTCTTTTTGCCCAGGCTGCCAGGATAGTGGGGCCTGGGGGGAGCTGGTGGCCACAGGGAGAAGCACTGAAGGGACAGAAGCGTGATCATTCACTGAACTGGGGGACAAACAAAATGGAATTAAAAAGGAAAAAAAACCAAACTGCAATAATCTGTTAAAATCAGAAGAGCAATACCAAGCCGTGGGGAATGAAGAAGGCCCTGACTAACATGGAAGAGATTCGTTCCTCTGGCGTGAGGCTGCTGTTGAAGAGATGGACGTTCACAAGAGAAGGAATATTCTGCGACCGACCCCTCAGACGACAGCGGTGGCCCCTGCAGGACTCACCCGCCTGGGCTGGAGCAGGAGCGGGACCCCGGGCACCCCCCTCCCCAGAGTCACACCTGAACCACAGCCTCTGCCCACGGGGACCTCGGCAGCGTCTTACTCTGTGTGACACACGTGTAGGGAATTCACAGACAGAGAACCTGCACAGCTGTGCAACTCGGAGTATTAGAATCACATTAGAATCTGGGCTGGAATGGACCTTCAGATCATGGAGTCCAACCCTGGACCCAGCACTGCCAAACCCACCACTGACCCATGTCCCTCAGCACCACGTCTGCCCGGCTTTGAAATCCCTCCAGGGACGGCGACTCCACCACTGCCCTGGGCAGCCTCTGCCAAGGCTTCACAGCCCTTTTGGGGAGGACATTTTCCCCAATCTCCATCCTAAACCTCCCCTGGGGCAACTTGAGGCCATTTCCTCTTGTCCCATGGCCTGTTCCTTGGGAGAAGAGACCGAGCCCCCTGGCTACCCCCTCCTTTCAGGGAGTTGGAGAGAGCGAGAAGGTCTCCCCTCAGCCTCCTTTTCTCCAGGATGAACACCCCCAGCTCCCTCAGCCTCTCCTCACAAGGCTTGTGCTCCAGACCCCTCACCAGCTCCGTTGCCCTTCTCTGGATACACTCCAGCACCTCAAGGTCTTTCCTGTCAGGAGGGGCCCAAAACCAGACGCAGTCCTCAAGGTGGGGCCTCACCAGTGCCCAGTCCAGGGGGATGGTCACTGCCCCAGTCCTGCTGGCCAGACTGCTCCTGACACAGGCCAGGGTGCTGTTGGGTTCTTGGCCACCTGGGCACGCTGCTGGCTCATGTTCAGTCACTGTCGACCAACACACCCAGGCCCTTTTCCAGGCCCTCTCCCCATAGTCTGGAGAGTCCATGGAGTTGGGATGACCTGAGAGCAAGACCCGGCACTTGGCCTTGGTGAACCTCACACCATTGGCCTCAACCCATCCATCCATCCATCCATCCATCCATCCATCCATCCATCCATCCATCCCTGTCCAGATCCCTCTGCAGAGCCCTCCTGCCCTCTAGCAGGTCAACATCCCACCCAACTTGGTGTCCTCTGCGAACTGACTGAGGGTGCACTTCATCCCCAATCCTATTCCCAGGAAAAAGAGGATGGTAGGACGTGGGGCTGCCAAGAGGGAGGCAGTTGATGCAGGAGCTCTTTGCTGTCTCCAAACAAATCCGGCTCCTGATCAGGGAGTGTTGGGCTTGTGCCCAACTGCTGCTAGGGAGCACCTGCACCACGTACGCTCAGGCACCCACAACCAGTGGGACATGGCAAACTGGTCCAGGCAAACTGGAACTCAGTGGTTAATGAGGAAGTGGAGGTGCTGCCCGAGGCTGCAGGACTGCAGGAACACTGCAACCGTGGTGAGGACATGCAAGAAGGCATGGTCCCCACCATCCGCTGAGGCAACTAAATCTGGCACCCAGGAGGCCTCAACCCAACTGCAGCTCGTGGGAAAAGGCATGGTCAACTGCGTCCCAGGCTGCCGGGAGTGCCTTGCTGGAGATATGGCCCTCACGAGTGCCTTGCTGGAGATGATATCCCTCACCCACAGCAGATGCACTGTCATCAAGGCACTGTGCTGCCAGGTGATGGCAGTCATGGGTGGAGGTGAAAAAGGAAATGTAGTATTATAGAATCATGGAATGGTTTGGGTTGGAAAGGACCTTTAAAGCCCCACCCAGTGCCACCCCCTGCCCTGGGCAGGGACACCTC
>JAHREE010088447.1:0-11419 GCA_033628505.1 Tringa tobata | reverse complement strand
TTATTATCTCCTTTATTATTATTTAATTTACATTACTTATTACTCTTCTCTTCGTTATTTTTCTTCTTTATTATTTATCATTAATTCATTATTATTATTCCGTTTTATTATTCAACTTTTATTATTGATTGTTTCTATTTATTATTTTATAATTATTTTTTTTTCGTATTATTGTCCCCCCGCCCTCCTTTCCCCTGACCTCCTGCAGACCCTTTGCACCCTCCGCACCCTCAGAAAAGCCCCTTCTCCCCCGTGGTGATGCCCCGGAGGGCTCGGCTGTGGGGTTGTGACGCAGCGTCCTGCCCTGGGACTCGGACTTCAGCCATCCCCACGCGCCGGGTTGCGGGTGAATTGCAGTCCAAAGGTTTTCTGCTCGTTCCCATCGTGGCGTGGAAGGGCTTCGGGCTGTTTCTGTGTCCCTGGCAGGTCATGTTTATGTATTATTCTCCCCATGGCAAATGTAGATTAGCCTGAATCAAAAAAAACCCACCCATCTCTCCCAGCACGGATCAAGCTGATATTGTCCATCCGTGCAGTATGGTGCACAGTGTGATTTTAAAGTGGAAAAAAAATACTTTTATGGAAGAAGTCGGGCATTTCTTACAAGCCATGAGGTGAAAGCTTGCCCCTGCGGGTCTGACATGCCACTGCCATGCAGCAGCGTGGGACTTGCTGGCCTGGTTTCCCAAAACGTCCTCCAGCTCCTCATGCTCTGCTGCACCGTACAGCTCCAGCCGACGGCTCCTGTCTTCAGCTCCCTAATGGTGCATGCCCGTGTCCCTTCCCTGCCCTTCCCCATCACATTGCCAGGCAGGGCTTGGGTTGGGCTTCTCCACATCGTCATTTTTCCCCACAGCAGCAGAGTGGGGCTGGTCTGGACTCCGTGTCCAGGCGCAGTCCCCTTCTCTGCCCTACAGAAAGCCAGCAGGACACTGCCATGGGGACGGCAGCTCCTGGCCTGGGGAGCTGGGTGGGTATGGATGGGCTGAAGCTCCTTTCACCTCCCGGGCTGTGCTCACAGCGAAGCGAGCTCCTGTGACAGGGAGAATTTACTCTGGCCCCAGTGAGGTGACTGGACGGGTGGAAACCAAAAGCACTTTCTGTAGCGATGCCTGAGTTGGTGCAGTGGGGTTCGTGCAGGGAGCTGGACCCACACACCCACCTGGGGACTGCAGGGTCCCCCCTCTTCCCCCACGCCTGGCAGGCGTTCCCTTCTCCCAAGCTGGATGGTTACCAAATTAAAAATAAAAACCAAACAAACTCAAACATAAGCAAAAATAGTCTCGTATACAGACAATAAATGCCACCTCCAGCCATCCCAGAAAACACAGGGGCTGGTGTGCCCAAGCAGCGTGCTGGGCCATCGCTCTGCCCCGTGCATTGCATTTTTTAACACATATCCCCCATACTCCATGCTAGCTGTGTCTTTTAGCAGCCTGACAGCAACCTCCAGTATTTCACAGGCCATCTTCTCACCCTCCTGAGAAGGATTTTCATTCCTGGACCCTTTGCCCATCACGACCTGGACCCTTTCCCTGCTCAATGCCCCCTTGTTCTCCTCCAGTTCCCACCCTGGGATCTCCCGTGGGCCCTGGGTCCAGCCTGGCAGTGTGTGGGTGCCACCGGGGGGCTACCCCAGCCAGCCCTGCTGCGCTCAGCGCCTCACTGGACAGAATGTGGGTGGTATTATCAAGTATATATAAATATATGTATATTTACACACACACTCTTCCTCATACCTTTGTCTAGAGAGAGCAGAGATATAAGAGAAAGTTATATATATTTATTTTTTTATACATATACACTCTTCCTCTTATATCTTTACACAGAGACAGCATAGATATAAGTGTTATATTTATATATCCTTGCTTATATCCCCCAAATATACACTTGCTCTTATATCAAGACATAGGAGAGGAAGCGGCTCTGGACCCGGAGCAGGCAGGGGGACATGCTGCCCGTGCAAGGTGACACGGGGGAATGGCTTGCCAAGCTTGCCTGGGCCCGTGGCATGCGGTCACTGAAACCTTGGCAGTTCGTATATCCCGCTTGTCAGCTGGGAATAATTGTTTCCAAAGCCAACATGGAAAGGGTGTGTATGTCTGAGTTCAAATTGTTAACCGGTAATTATGCTAAAAACATTCAAGTTTAAACAGATAATATTCAGGGTACCGACTAGAGAGAAGAAAGAATTAAAGGCAAGCACGGGTATACAGGGATTCAACACCAGCTCCTGGAAAATAGACACTACTGCTTCACAAATGACCACTGGGAAAAAAAAAATCATGAAATTTCAGTGCAGATCCCATCCCTGTGTAGTATACTGCAGGGAAATCCCTGAGCAGAGACAGCATGATTTTTCTAAGCTCTTAGAAGCAGGAATTAAATTCAACATGTGAGAGAGCTCTTAGCACACTAGCAATTCACTAATTCACAGCCATGACTGAGACATCCATTGTGAATTAATTAATTCTTGCAAATTAGGAAGTGTATAAACATGATTAAAAAACCCAACTTACTTCACTGGAAAAAAAATAAGGTAGTTAGGAAGACAAGTCCTTGGGTGGTTTTCTCAGGAGGGAGAGCCAGCTGAATGGGATCCTAGGGCTTTTTGCTGCTGGTTTGAGCTCCCAGTGAGCTCCACAACTTGGGTTCAGCTCCTCTAACCACCATCCTGCACCAACAAATGGCGGGGGGGAATAATACGCCACCCTGAGAAATTAATCCTCCTTCCAGCAGCTCTGTTTTGCCCACCCCTTTTCTCCCTTTGCCCATTCCCCAGGCAGAACCCCTGTGCCCCGTGCGGGATGCCGGCTCCTGCACGGCAGAGGCTGGCTCTCCTGGGGCCAGCCTCCCTCAGCAATCCTCGAGGCCAAGAGCCGATGGAGGCTGCTGAGAGCACCACGGGCTGCTGTGGTTCAACCAAAATCCAGACTGGGCCAAAAAGTCCCTGCAACAGCATCACACCTGCAGGATGTCATTCACCCCGGGCTGGTTTCCTTCAGAGCTTGGCAACACAACTGCCTCTCAAATACGATTTCAAAGTAGATCCCCAACAACCCTGGGGGCCTCTGGCCCACCCTGTCCCCAGGGATTGAGGCTGATTTCTTAAATCCCTCTGCTGCACCCTCCTCTTCCTCAGTACTTCAGGTAGGGGAAGTAACTCATCACCTGGATTTATCTTTTCTCTTTTTCCAGAGCTGCAATGCAGCAGGATACACGTGCCCTTTCCCTTTGGAGGATGTCTCCTCCTCTCTCCCAGTGCCTTACTGTGGGGGCAGGTCCTGGTATCCTCATCGTGTCCCACACAACTTCCCCCCAGGTTTTCCAAACACATGGGTTTGGAAGGCACAGCTCATACGGGCACAGTCCCGTGCAAGGCAAATGTCCCTCCTACAAAAAGCCCCACGCTGTGTTTTCCTGGCAGTGGTGCACCTGAAAGCTCCCCAGCACAACCCCAATCTGCACAAAGAGCCTGAACCATCGTAGGGAAGTGGGCAGGGAGCTGAGAGGCAGAAATAACTGCCCGGACCTTGGGCCTGTCACCACCACGGCCATGCGATGGGATGGAGGTGTTCCTGCCAACGGCATGGCCAGCTCAATCGGCACGACATGGACCCTCTGAAAAAATAATCTGGGTCTTCTTGTCAGTGACCTTTACAAATATGCAAAGAGGAAAGAATATAACCAACATCCAGCTTATGTTTAAATTGGCAGTGCATAGGTGTGATTCAGAGCCCAGGTTCCTGGTCCCTGAGAAAGTGTTGCAGGGAAAAAGCTTTGGGGAGGAAATATTAGGACTAGTAACTACTAAGTTAAGCCAAATATCTTCTGCTTAAAGTTTGCAAGAACAAGAATCCTGAGTCATTCCATGGACTTTGGACTAAGCTGAAGTGGCTGAATTTAATCACCTGGGTTTCACAAGTGCCTGTGACTGCTCCTGAAGCTGCGTTTCACCCGTTACTAGCTGGAGGTGTGCGTTGCAGGCTTTGGAAGCTTTCCTCAAAGAAACATCTCTCTGTGAGCATTTTGCTGTCTTTCAGTTCACTCAATTAATATGTAATGAACAGACTCACAACCCCAGCTCCCAAATCCTATTTACAGTAGAAAGCACAAGTAAATGCAATTGTCATTCATATCAGTTTTGGTTTGTTGGCTGTTTTTTTCTCTCACAGGTATGTTATGATTTATCCTCAGTTCAAGGAGCCATTTCAGAACTAAAACACAATTAAAAAATACTATTGCAAATCAGAAGAACTAAGGGTAGCATGTAAAGATTGTCAGAAAAAAAAAACAATTGCCAGAAGTATCATAGGAAAAAAAAAATCTGTTGCAAATTCCTTTCCTGGACAGCAAGAAGAGCAGCGTGTCATTCTGCAGAACCATGTCCTTTTAATAAGCTTTTTATTAGCGGGGAACAATTGAAAGTTATCTATAAAATGCAGCATCCATTCCAGCCAGTATCTACTTCTAAAGCCAAAACTAGATTTCCATCAGAATGGTAAACATCAAAGGAAATAACAGAAGTCACCCTCAAAAACAGCGCTGTAAAAGAATGTATTTCCTGAGTTAAAAAAAAAAGGTTGTTAAATACATCCACTGATTCAGTAAAACTGGCAGCGAATACATCTATGAATCCTAAATCATGCTCTTGGGGGGTGAAGATTTGCTGCACTGGTCACCCAACACATCTGAATGACCATCATCCCCACCAGCTGGCCTTGCTCCACGTGTCCACACAAGGGCTAGCTGCCACGAAAAGATTTCCTGAGGCTTTGGGAGAAGAGAGGCTGAAGAAGAGCTTTCTCTTCTGACCTGCATTTACCCACCAAGCGTTCAGAAAGGACCGCTTTTCTACTATGATTTCTCAGCACTTTTACTCTCCTGCTTTTACTGAATCAATTCTAAAACAGAAAATTATTGAAGGAGAAAGATGCTTCCTGGTTATGCTGGTAGGTTAAGGTTGAAAGCCAAGGAAGGGGAACTGGAAGCCAATTGCTCATCCTCTTGGGACCTGGATTCCTTCAGTGACTCTTCCTCAGGCTCAGCATTACCAAAACAACTGGTGGAGGGCTTTTTCGGATGCATTCCCTGTTCTTTTACATTTTA
This sequence comes from Tringa tobata, assembly GCA_033628505.1. NCBI lineage: Eukaryota > Metazoa > Chordata > Aves > Charadriiformes > Scolopacidae > Tringa > Tringa tobata. The sequence continues at coordinate 6,310 of JAHREE010088447.1, read as the reverse complement.
AAGAAATTATGAACCAAGTTTACTAACTCAGTTCATACATAAGTAGCGCCCATTGAGCTTTGAAGCCTGGACCCTCTGGATAACACCAGTTATTCAGCACATTACCCCTTCAAAGGACTTTGCAGAAACCAAAATACTAACTCTTAGAGCAGAAAACTGCTGCAGTGAGTGGCACGGGCTTGGTGCTGCTCTTCAGCTGGGCTCTGTCTCAGCGGCTGCAGCGTTCACACAGGAGCCATCGCAATGTCACTTGACGCTTGAATCTATGTTGAGCAACTCCAGCAAATGCCTTCCCTGAGACTCTCCAAAGGTTTTCTGTGCCTCTCCTCCTCTCCCTCCTCCTCCCAATGGGAATCCTGGCTCCCGAGGAGGGGGCCTCTCCAGAGCTCTGCCTGTCCCCACCTTCAAAGTCAGTCGTTGGTTTGGGGAAGAGCTGAGCTCCTTTCCCCCAGCTCAGCGGGATTCACCTGGGCACCTTCAAAAGTGATGTCTCCTACTCAATTTTACGGTGAAATTTCTATCTTCTGAAAATCTTACATGTGCAGGTGTACAAGTGAGCCGCTGTCTGCACGTGTGTGTTACGTACGCACCAGGAGCGGGGAGACAGGAGGAAACATCACCTTTAAAACACAACAAAACACCCAGCTGATTGCAGGTATTCCTGTGGAAAACTCCTTGGAGAGCTCATGTGTGTTGTGGCCTCTTTTGCTTTTTAAAAGAGCAAACCCAGGACACAATTCCTAATGTTAAAAACAGACAAGAAAGAAAAAGAGGGTTGTGACAGCAGGGGTTTGTTATTATTTGTAAATGCTTCATTATGGAGAACCTGAAACAAGTGCAAGCTCTGCTTTGCCCCATCCCAGACTGGCTTGTGGAGCATCACCCACCTCCTGGGTGATCCTCACCCCCCAGGGGCTGTGGGCATCCCTCCACACAGCAACTGTGACCCAAGAGCAAACAGGGCTTCCTACACCCTCCAAAGGAATAAGAAATCCTCATCCCTATAAAAAAGAACAGTCCCCTGGATATATTTGGAAAGGAAAAAAATTAATACATTGGAGAGGAGAGACACATGGTTAAAACCAGGCAGTATTTATAAAACAAAAAGCAGTATAAAACTTTTTGCTTTAATTGTTAAAGAATTTAGATATAGCAATATGGATACAGAAAACATTAGCTTGGTGACCGTGATGTGACGTTATGTACAATGCAGGCTGGACTTGGCTCACAAGGACCAGAGACCCTGCAGCTCCTGCCCTCCCATCCTAAACCCTCGTGTTCTCCGCTGTCCCAGCAGCAGCCGGGCTGCACCGACACCCAACCAGCAAAGGCAAAAAAAAAAAAACCAACCCCAAACGAGTGTTTCCCCACTTCCTCGGGTGCTGCAATCCCAGCCCCGCAGCACCAGAAACCAGCAGCAGGGAGGAAACGCTGCTGGCAAGCCCGCTGCCCTCCCGGCCACCCTGCTGTCCCCAACGGTAGCCAATGTGCCCACGGCCCGGGCCACGGTGCCAGCGGGAGGGCTGCCGGTCCCTCACAGCCCCCTTCGTGCTGACGGGGTGTTTTGTGTCGGGGGGTCAGGATGTGGTGGCAGCACACGTATGCACACGCGCTATAAAAAGAAAGCTGCTGCGGGCGTGTGGCCAAGCCGTGAGGAAAGCTGCATTTGCTCACAGTCACAGAAGAGAGATTTGTCTCACAAAGGTGAAACTTAACCCGGATCTTTCTGCGGCTTCGGGAACCGAGGCGCTAAGAAGAAAGAGGCTGTGTGGGATGTGCAGGGGCTGGGACACGGGATGGGGAGGGGATGGGATATGGGATGTGAAGAGGATGAGGTACGGGGTGCTGAGCCCGGGGTTCCGATGTCTGGGGCAGCCAGGCACTCACGCTGCTGTGAAAGTAAAGCTTATTGAATAAGCCAAGCACTTACAGAACCATAGAATGGTTTGGATTGGAATGGACATTAAAGATCACCTAGTTCCAATCCCCTGCCGTGGGCAGGGACACCTCCCACCAGACCAGGTTGCTCAAAGCCCCATCCAGCCTGGTCTTGAACACCTCCAGGGACGGGGCAGCCACAGCTTCTCTGGGCAACCTCTTCCAGTGTCTCACCACCCTCACAGGAAAGAATTTCTTCCCGATATCTAGTCTAAATTTCCCCTCTTTCAGTTTAAAACCATTACCCCTTGTCCTATCGCTACATTCCCTCATAAAGAGTCCCTCTCCACCTCTCCCATAGGCCCCCTTTAGGTACTGAAAGGCCACTATAAGGTCTCCCCGGAGCCTTCTCTTCTCCAGGCTGAACAACGCCAACTCTCTCAGCCTGTCAACTCACTGCATTATAAATGAGGCTTGTTATCAGGGAACATCTGGTAACATTACACACATAGCAAGTGTGAGAAAGCCCAGAGCTTCCCCCTGAATGAAACAACGCCTGGGATGCCCCATGAGGAAAGTTCAAGAACCCCCTCGAACACTCTCTCAAAGCCCCCGACACCCTCTCCACCAAGCCTGGACCTTTCCACCCTCTCGTACCACCACTTCGGCACAGGCAAGGGGCTAACCCCTATCAGCCTGTCAGCACCCACAGGGCTTATCAGATTTTCTTCTTCCTATAAGGCACCCTTGGCCTAGGAGCTGTGTTGCAAGCAGCAGCATTCCGGCTGTGAGGCAGCAGATAAGACTTCCTCCCAGGGCCAGGAGCACTGCTAACCAGCCAGACAGGAGACGTCTTGAGCAATGGCAGGAGCATCAGCTGATCCTTAACAGGAAGGCTGGATGGGGGTGTGCAAAAGAAAAGTTGAGAATTACTCAGCTGGTACCAGCCTTGTAATTATTTCCCATCCTAGGAGTCCACTCCCTAAGATGGTAGAGCCAGCTTGGTACCGAAGAAGTTGAGCTGGGGCTAGTGAGGTTTGGTGCACTCAATAAAGGAGTTTCCAGATGTCCAATGCTATTTCTGGAGCTGGACTAACCCTATGATGAAAATACTGCATGTAGCACTGTCCAATGCTATATATGTCCTCTCTCTCTCCACCTCTAAAAGTCTTTGGAGAAGGTGAACCTCAAGCTGTGCTCCTACCCCTGTCTACACCATGGTGAACTGCATAGGACACCACCTTGACAGGCCACCACTCGACCACGTACATCAAGACTCATCTCCCAGATCTCCTCTACCTCTTCCCTGCTTGCCACACAACTCTCACCCAGCCACAAACCCCATCGCCTCCCAGCCCTCTGCCAAAAATGGTTTCCTGGTACAAACAGCGTTGCCCTAGCCCCAGAGATTTAACCGATACACCCTTCCAACACAAAGGGTGTCGGGAGCAGCCTTCCCAGCACAGCCACAGCTCCCCTGGCTGCAAGCTCTGATGGTGCCTTCAATCCCGTGTCCCACCACGGATGGCATCTGCTGCATCGGGGCTGTGCTCTCAGCCAGCTCTCCTTATGATAGCACATGACTGCAGACACTCTTCTCTACGCCCCACGCACAGATATAACATCCTTTGCTTTTCTGCTCCAGCTTATCTCCAGCGCTCTCCTGCCCTGGCTGGGCTGTGGGACACGCGCTCCCCCTGTGGCCCTTGCTGCACCAGCCTGAGATGGGACACGGCTGGTACAACATCCCGAACTGAGGCCAGCCTGGAGACGTAGCCCTGGTCCCCCCCGGGGTGATCCAAGGGTGAGTAATCTCCGAGCGGCTGCGGTTTCCAGCCTGCCTGCCCAGGCACCGCCTGCGCCCTCCGGACCCAGAGCATCCAGTCACCGCGCTGGCACGTCCTGCTGCTCCTCTCCTCACATTCCTCTCTTGCCGGAACATTTTGGGAGCAAACCACCCCTGGGCGACACAGGGCTTCGGGACGGGCTGCTGGGGGTTTGCAGCTACCGAGAACCCTCCGGATTTAAACCTTCTAAAGGAGAGCTTTACCCCTCGTTTCTAAACCTCGACCTTGAACCAGAGCTGACCCGAGAAACCCAGACAAACCCCTCTTTATTCATAATGACTAAAGCCCCTGTAAAAACAGCCTCTCCTTGGGGAGTGTTTGCTTATGGCAAGGCGGGTCTGGAGCCCATCCCCGGGGGAGGGAAGGAGGCTGCGCTGAGGTTGCACACTGGGTCTGACCCGTGCCTCCACCTTACCCTGCCCTCTCCTGCGGCTCCCCAGCCCACGCCGCGCTCCTGGCCACACAAACCCCACGTTACTGCATGTGCCGAAAGCGAAGCTGCTGTAATAAAACCAGACCCACCAAACCCACGCACAGCTGGGGAGTGCTGGATGGAGCAGGACACCTCAAGCACTCCTGCCCACCAGCACCTCCTGCGAGCCAGGGACCCCCGCTCCCATGCCCAGCCAGCAGAGATGCCTCAGGAGAGGGAGTCACTTAACTGGGGACAAACCCAGTCCAGATGCATCCCCAGCCTGGAAAGGAGAGGGGATGGAGTGGTCCTGCTGTGAACTGCACATGTAGGAGAGCGGGCAGCATCTCTCCTCCTAGTCCCCCATGGTAAATCCATCCCTGCAAAAGGCTAGGCCATGTTAACGAGGCTGTTTCATTAAGCAGCCAGGGCCTGAGTTGGACTCAGAAGCCACCCCAGCGCTGCACAGCCCTCCTGGTGAGTCCTGCCAGCTTGTGAGCATCACTCTGAGTTGCAGGAGGCAGGATGGACCGGCCTGGGCAGGCTCATGGGACTCTGGTGACACGCAGCATCCTTCCTGCAGTGTGGGGCTCCTCAGCCTGGCTGAGATGGCTCCTGCTTCCCAGCCAGCATCCAAAGGGGGGGGCTCTGCTGATAGGAGAAACAGGGGGGACACCCACAGCAAGGGTTTGGGCTGCTCACCCCAGCCCTTGACCTCCAAAGAGGCAACACAGCTCCACCTCAGCAGGCTGTCCCCTCCAGCACAAGGCTGGTCTCGCTGGCAGGAGCAGCTCTGCCCTGCCCACAGCCCGGATAAAATAGACTGGGACAGAGATAAGGCACAACAAAACTTGGAAGAATTAGAGGAATAATCACAGAGCTCTTCAGCTTTAACAGCTAACCAGAATTAGTTACCTTCTTATGGGAATTTTCGTAGCTCTGCTCCCTTTTCTCTAGGCTTCTCACTTTTTTTCCTGTGAAGTGCCTAAGCAGAAATATTACCAGCTTTCATGTCAAAAACTTATTTTAAATCATTTTATTTTACCAGCCAGAGAGAAGGGGAAAGCGTGAATGAAAAGTTCGCAGAAAATACTTTTTTCTCTCAATATTTTTGCTTACCATTAAAAAAGCCTTCTTTCCTCAATACCAGTTTCACAAGGATCTTTCAGCTGACCCTAATCAATAGGGCTGGTGGGTTTTTTTTTATCATTACCTTGGCAGAAATTCTTACTTAAAAACTTAATTAAAGGCATCGCTGCTGAGCCGTAGCTGCTTCTGTCCCACTGCCTCGGCTGGCAGGGGGCTCGCTGGTGCCTCGGGGTGTGGAACCTGCCCTCCATCTCCTCTGCTGCCGCCGTGGGGCAGCCACCTCCCAGGCAGCTGGGGCTGCAGGCCAGCTGAGACCATTTAGCACCTCCAGAAGGACGGTCCTTGGCCAAAGCCCCACGTTGGATGCCTCAGAGGGAGCAGGCAGAGGGCAGGGAGGGGACACCCCTGCTCACGGCCCCGGGGACACGGCGAAGTTCCCTGGTCCCGTGGCCCCTGGCTGCCCCAAACCCCTCCCCGGCGGGGCTTGGGGGCCGCTGACCATTTCTCTGCTGGTTATTAGATTGTTCACGGCTCTCAGGTTTGTTTGAATAAGCCCTTTTGTTCCCCGGCGCTTTCCCACGTCCCTTCGTTCGCTCGGCAGTCGCGTGTCCCAAGTCAAAGAGGAGCCCTGGCCGCCAAGCCCCAAAGAAAGTTTTCTTCGGAGCAAGACATCTGCGTCGGAGGGAACCTGCCAACATCTGCCACACTTTCCTCCTTTTCAAGAGCCTTTCTTTCCCTCTTAAAAAGTGCAGGAACAGATGTTAAAAGTTGTTTTCTTTCTCCGGGGTGTGAAATGTAGACAAATAGCAAAAAAGAAAACTCCAAGCAGCGCTGACCCCTTTCTCTTTCCTTTTTCTTTTTTTTTTTTTTTGGAAAGCCCAGGAAAAAAGGGAGGCTTTGTTTATGAATGAGAATCCCCTTTTCAGTGAAACCTGGCAGTGGGCAATGCAAAAGGAAAGCGGGAATTTGCAGAAAGCTCCCTTTAATGCTCATTTGCATCGGCCTGTTGGGTCCCTACAATCCCCGGCACAGATGTCAGCCTTCCCCCAAAGCCGGGGCAGCTCTCCCGCCAACACCCCCCCCC
>JAHREE010088446.1:0-10780 GCA_033628505.1 Tringa tobata | reverse complement strand
GTAGTGTCTTCAGTCTCTTGCCTTCCTCATTTTTGGTCATTTGGTGAGACATAAGCAAGGAGGCTGCTGATCCCCTGAGCAATGGGACAACCGAACAATTTTTATTCATCAGCCTCCTCTTTGGCCATTTCAGCTCTCAATAGATGCTGCAGCAGACAAGAAAGCAATTTGAAAAGCGAGTTGCAGCCTGTCTTGGGTAAACACAGGAAAATAACACTACGCTCTAGGAGCCGAGTCTTAATTCAACTCACAGCAAAAATGTATTTCACTGCAGTTCATTCTGACACACAAACCCTACTGAAAACAGCCACTGTCCTCCTGGTGTGCTCTGCTCCTCCAAGGAGCCAGTGCTGACAGACACGTCTGCATGGCTTTTGTTTTGTAGCTGCTGGGAAATGTTTGCTATTTGCTAGGTGGCAACATCATTCTGTGCTGCTCTGCTTGGTCCCTGCTGCCTCCTAAGTGGCGGTTCCCCAGCACCTCTCTCAAAGCAGGAGACAGCGATTCTTCATTTATAATAATGTTTGCCTCAGTCTGTTGAACATGGCTGTTGCTGTTCTATGAGCATACATAATACTTGGCAGAATGGTGAAAGAGAACTGTCTGTTTCATCTGGCATGTATGAAGAAACTCAAAGTGGCTCCTCAATGTACCTAACGCCTGCCTTCAGCCACAGAGTTTAATGCAGAATGGAATTTAGCAGGATTACCTGAAGGCGAGAGGGTCATACCAATGGAGAACTAGCATCATGGGAGAAAGTAAGGATAGTGAAGGTCTGGTAATGCTGGTCAGAAAGCGTTTCCATAAAAGGCTTCATGGGAATTCACTGATTTGCAGAGGGGTCTTTTGGTGAGGAAGGCTGAGTTTCAATGTTTTTTAAATTTACATCTTGAAAGCATTTCAAAGTTATCTAAACATTTTGTTTTGACATTTTTTAAAATAAAGAATTCTCTTTCTTTGGTTTAGAGCGATTGCTTTGAAATCGAAGCAGTTAAAGTTTAAATAAAATATTTGGCTTCAGCTGGAACTTTCCTTTTGATTTTTTTATTCAAAAACTTCAAACAAGTCTCAGTTTGATACAGGAAGATCTGATACAGTAATATCTCAAGTCTCTGGCTTTCTCATCCCCTAAAATCCAACCTAGTTCTGCTTGTCAGCACAGAAGTTGGATGCAGAAACTTTTCTGAATCGCTGTGCTTTATGGCAGGATCCCTCCACTCACGCTCACACAGAGGGTAAACTGAGGCAAGTGTAAAGAAAGGCTCTGAGACAATCAGTGCCATGGTTCAACAGGGCCAACTTCAAAGTTGAGCCTTAAAATGTCATAGGGATTGGAAAGTAGTGGTTAGGTGAAAAACTGCAAGGAATTAAGGGAGCAAATGGAGGAACACGGGAAAAAGTTTCAGGTGAAGCTCTGTGCCATTGCCGAAGGTAAGAGCTGTTATCATCTGTGCGCTGTTTAAGACAGACCTTACACCACAGGAGCACACTTGATATGCTGCAGCATTACATCTTCATTTAACTTATTTCTTAGTCCAAATGATATACAAAAGGAACATATCTCACAAGAACGAGTTCATAAATCCAAATATTATGTTTAGCAATTTCCTTCAACCTTCAATAAATTTAGTGCTGCGTAAAAAAGCTGCCAAATTGGTAGCCCTGAGAAATGAAACCTTTAAATTATAGCAGAGGAAGTTAAGCCAGAAATGGTGTAATTTCAGACTTCCTACACTGCTTTGGTGGTCCTGATGGAGGATATCTAGGGCTGAAGAAGGAATTCAAGACCAAGGCCTCTATCTCTCTGCAGCATCTGTCAACAAAAATCTAGTGAGCCTGCTTTTAGTTCTCATGCAGATTCTTCTCCACTAGAAATTGAACAGAATTATTTTAGCTAAGTCCCCAAAGATGCATCAGACAGGAATGATCCTAATTAACTGCTAGTCAATCCAGGTGCAAGCCAGTAAAGGAAGACTCTCCAGGACATCACTGGAATTCACACTTTGGCATTCATGGACCTGTACAGCAGTTTGTGGGGAATGGGTGGCCCTGCTCTGGCTCCTGGCCACAGAGTGGCTGCCTTCATTCCACCAATAAAGCCAATTAAGTTAAATTAAGCCAACGTGCAGAATCTGAGATGTGCAGTTTGCAGGAGCACATCATCAGGCATGTTGCATTCAATGAATCTAAAACCTTCCTCTATTTTACTCTGTTTTCTGAATCCTCAAGGGTATTATTGGTGACACCCAGTATCAAAGAGGTTAGATACCATTTTTGAGGTTGAAACAGCTAGGCATGATGTAGGAAGCAGCATGTGCAATGAGGTCAGCAAAACTCTCATAAGCCCTGTGGTCACCAGAGGGCACAGGCAGAACAGGTTTGGGCAAGTCCCCTTTCTGCTCTGGAAAGACATACAATGGTTTCTTGGAGGAACGATTAATGCTGCCCTGGGCACTGCTTGCTGTAGTTGCCCCTTGGAGAGTTTTCTTCTGGTTTTCCCCCCTCAGTATGAACCAGTCTCTCATGGATTGTTGGCATTTTCATCATGAGAAGCCTACCCTGGAAACACACGCTAAAACCAGGTTCTTTCCATCCAAAGAAATCCTGCATTAATCTTGCTGCGCCTTGGTCCCCCAGACAACCAAAGGAGCACTGGCTCACTTTTACAGAGAGGGTTTTATGGGAATAAATATCCCATTATTTAAAAACTATTTCGACTCTGTAGTGATCACAGAATGCTAATTGTACATAGCCTAAACCAAACCAACACACACAAACATTCAATTTCCCATCTATTTCTTCCCTTCTTGCTTCTTTACAAAAGTTTATTCTGGATTTATAGTGTATTGATGACTGGCTGTGATGCAGACACCAAAGTTTTTGGAGAATAGCAGCAAACAAAATAGCTTTTTTTTGCTCCAGATTCCTACATCACTTGCATATGACTTATATTTTATGTTTTCTAGGAATACCTTGAAAGAAAACAAGCAGTAGATGTAAATTAAGTTTAGAGTTACCTGAGATTTGACTTCCAGAGCTCATCAATCAGCACAGCTCTGTGTGGGCAGAGAATCTCGCACCGATGTTTCAGCTGAGACTGGACATCCTGAGCTTGTAACAAGTTTTAATGAAAGCTCATGCCCTCCTCCCCTGAAAATACTTTCAGATTCTGCTTTTCAGATCACAAGTTTCATATGCAAGTCATCATCGGACTAGAATTTCTCCCCCTTATTGGCTCAACCTTGTAGGACAGAAGAGGATCTTACAGCAGAATCATTATCAGAACCACGTAGGTCACTCGGTGACAAAAGTTATGTTACACTGTACATTTCTCATCCCATCATAAGCCTTTAATGCCTATCTTCCACCTCAGCCTCGGATCACACATTACAAGTAGACTTAGTTCTTTGCTGTACCTGGAAGGAATTTTCCCTTCTTAGCCCAATACCACCATAAAGAAGGATTGAAACTTTATCTAGAGATCATACTGCAATTCTGTATCTTCTGGGTTTGGTTTTGTGTTGTTGGTTGTTTTTTTTTTTTGCTACAATGACCTTAATCCTCACGTTGGAGCACAAAACCTATCTTTTCTGATGAAGCAAAACAATGAAATGGTTCTGTCAGTGACTGACTGCAAATCCACAGGAGAATTATAAGCAGTCATTAAGATTCCAAACCAGGAAAAACTTACCACGAAGAATTCACACACGTCTGGGATTTTTTTTTTTTTTTTACATAGGATTTGAGACCTGCCTTGCATGACTCTACAATACAGTGGTCTGAATACCAGATATTTTTGTCAGCAATGTAGTCTGCATCCATTAGCACATAGCCTGTTCCCACATCGGGCGTCCAAGCCTTCATACACAGATAGCATCCCTAATGAGTACATTTAGGCTAAGCCACACAGACCAAACGTTTGAGCCAAAGGGTGCCGCAAAACACACTTTCCTGCAAGACTAGGTGGCCACAAGTCTCAGGACACAGCCGAGCCCAAACTGTGCAGTGAAGCTTAGTAGATTAGATTTGTTAGGCCAGGAGCATCGTACTGTCCCTTTGCCGTGCTGCCTTCAAGTCCCTTGTCTCGAACATGCCTCTGTCTCCATCACAATGAAACAGAAATGAAATTAATCCATTGATCCTAAACGGATTTACATAATTTTAGATGTAGTATGTCATCTCCAGACGAAGGGAAAAATGTAGAGAATACATCATCTGTTGTTCTTCCCCTGACAAAAGACAGAGCCATGCTAGAAAGACAGAAAAAGGAAGAGCAGACAGAGCTAAGTGGAGCATACTAGCAAACCAGACTGTTATCTGATAGTTTCTTCATAATTCTGAAAGCAAGCATCTAGTGCAGGCTTCTGGCACAAGCTGCATACCTGCTAAGAGTGGGCATGTTGAATTATTCATGTTTTTGGTTATAAATAATGCACTGCCCGCATATATCTAATTTAAATAGACCCATAAAGCCCAGCGGATTAGTCACTGCATGCTGCCTAAGAGTAACAGATCATCCAGCCAAAGTCTCTTCGCAGACTCCTGCCCTCAGCAAGGCTCTTCTGGAGGATAACATTTTAAAGAAATTTTCTCCGCTGTTTTTCTAGATGCAGTGATAATATTTTGTATGTAAGAGCTTAAGAGATTCAAATAGGAGTGCCGCACTGTACCAGGACACCATCTGCTTGGAATGGTTCCTGCATAATTTTCCCATAGGATCATCCCGTAATGACGGCACTGTTCCTGCTAACAAGGAGACTGCACATCCCGTACTGCAGACAGAGTAAAAGAGTTAGCAACCCTACCAAGGAGGGAAATTGGACCTCAGGACAGTTGTTGTTAGGTATTATTTAAACAACAGAAATAAATCATGCACTCAAACCTTAAATACTGTGCTACAATAAAAAACAGACTATCCCCCTATATCCCTTGCTTCTCTGTAGCTGAATTTTGTACATCAGTGTCTGTCTCCTGAGCTTTGGCTGGAACTAGCAAACGGAATAGGTAGTACTGGCCCAACAACCTTCCTGTCCTCCAGATAAGTCTCGGTGTAGACTAGACTCAAGGAAAGTTAGGCTGATTTTCACTTTGAGGTATCCCACAAGGAATTCAAGGAGGATTTGTACTCCTGAGATAACATAGACTTTGTAGGCTGACTGCCAGTTTTACCAGCGTCTCTAGGACAGGCCTTTAAATCCTGACTGTCAAAAAAAGTTCTGTCTTACATGAGAGGCCTTTGTGAGACCCTGAGAAGTACTGTCTGTCTGAGATTATGAACACCCAATATAAGGTCAGTTTTGGGACAATCATGTTTCAGAACTGTACATTGCCACCTGCCTTCCTCCCAAATCCACACCCCCAGTTACAACATGACAACGCTCAACTACAACACATTTTCACAGAGCACCCAACAAAGCACGCCATTTTCACCCCTAATTTTAAAAGGGTGCAGCAAGCACACAGCTCCTCGGCTAGTGAGCCAGGTCTTGAGAATCATAGATCTGCTCTTGGTTCCTGAATAATGAATGCTCAAGGTCTCATCTGGTATTTTCCCTATCAATCAGAAGAGGAATATTCTGGTGAAATCAAAGTTCTGATCTTACTGAAATCAAATTTGTTCAGACAAAAATCCCCAATATTTCCTCCCTCCCACACACGTTTTTTTATTTTATTTCAGCTTTAAAAAGAAAAAGGGAGTAAGCAGGGAGAAATGTCATTTTAGCTTATTTTGTCAATTTTTCTTTTACCCAACAATTTTAGCACAGAATAGGACATAAAACATTACAGAAGTCATGTCTTGTTAAGCATTACTGACATGGTGATTACACAGCAGCTTAAATATTCTTTTCTTAATCCATAAGGGTAAGTGCTATTTAGTGTTGAAAATCTTTTTACATTTAACATTCAAGTATTCCCTGGTTATAAGAGAAATAAGATTTGTTCAACTGCCACAAAGAGAGAAAATGGTATCCTGGGCTGCATTAGGAAAAGCATTGCCAGCAGGTCGAGGAAGGTGATCCCCTCTCTGTCTGGCACTGGTGAGGCCTCATGTGGAGTTTTCTCTCTAATTCTGGGTGCCCCAACACAAGACATGGGCTTCCTGGGCCGAGTCCAGCAAGGAGCCACTAAGATGGTAAAGGGAATGGAGCATCTCAGGCAAGGAAAGGCTGAAACAGCTGGGACTCTTCAATCTGAAGAGGAGAAGGTTCTGGAGGGGGAAGAAAAGGAGGGATTGGGAATGTCATCAGTATATGTAAATGCCTGATGGGAGGGCTTAAAAATGATGAAGCCAGGTTTGTTTCAGTGGTGACTGACTGCACATTGTCCTGGGCAACCTGCTCCAGCTGACTCTGCTTGAGTGGGGAAGGTTGGGCTAGACAGTCTCAAGAGATTTTTTGCAACCTCAACTATTCTGTTACAAGAGAGAACGGTTAATAAGTACATGAGGTGAGTAAAGCTGGTCTCTGGCCATCAGATATGCCCACCTAACACTGAATTTGGGATTTAGAAGTTTGAAGGAAAACATCAGCTTTCAATTTAAAACAAAACAAAACCCAAAAGAAACTACAAAGAAAACAGACAACCTACCACCCACAAAACAAAACACCACCAGCCAAACCCAACAATTCTTTGTGAAGTTAATCTACAAAATGAAAGCTAAGGAAAGCCAATAGCCAGGTTGTATATTTCCTGTTCTCCCCAGAATTGTAGTTAGTGCCTCTTGTGGGTTCCCAAGGCTGCTTCTGGTGACAGACAGATGCCTTTTTTGTCAGAAAGGCCCCAAATAGATTTGTGGCTAAAAGGACAGGACCAGACAACTCTCCTCCATCTCTATCAGCTGAACAGGATTCTTGGCTCTGCGGCCTGACTTTTAGCCATAATTTCAGCTATGTTACAGGCCACACAACCTACCACAAGAGGCCTGTTGACCTATTCCCTATGGAAAGTTCAGCATCAATCTTTGAAACAACTTCTCCATTTGCCAAGAAGCAGCACTGCCCCTCCCTGCTCTCGTAGAAAATTAGAGACATGGAACAGTCAATGTATGTGCAACTACTGTGTTCATTAGCATTGAATACTATGCATTCACAGCAATCTGATGTTAGAGACATAGTGGCATCAAGAACACCAGGGATCAATTTTTCCCTGAAGAAAAAGGATGAGGTAAGCCTTATCAGGACACAGTGGATTAATTTCTTATTGAACAACCATTAGCTATGTCTGCTCCTTTTGTTACAATCATGAGAATTCTCAGCTGGTCTTTGACTGGTCACACAGCACACTATGGACCAGCATTTAGGAGATGGAGGGGAGAAAAGTCTTGTTTTGTGGGGCCTCCCCAAAGGCTAAGATCAGCCTAAGGTGGCAACACTGGCTAGAAAGTGGAATTATGCTGCACAATTCTAAAGACATTACTGTCCTCCAAAAAAACCCCAATCAATACAAATAAAGCCATATAGCTTGATGGGGGAGGGGAAAACAAATCAGTGCAGGCTTTAGGAATAAAAATATCCTGCAATAAAGTTCAGAAATAGTCCTCTCCAAACAGAATACTCAAAGCCTCATCATGAAAGGTGATGAAGAAAAAAAAAAGAAAGAAGTCATCACCAATAACCAATATCAACAGTGTGACAGTAGAAGGACGTACTGAAAAATCAGAGATAAATGGAATTATATTGTCAAGTTAGCCCTTCCCACTCCAGTAGAGTACATATGTACATTTAAACTCACGCAACAGATTAGGCATTGCAGAATAGCACAAGGTACCATAGCCAAGGCATCAAAAGAAATTTCTCAAATGGGAAACAATGTAGCGAAAGAGTAATTAGAGAGCACAGCCTCAGCTCTGCTGTGGCAAGAGTTGGATGGAAGAAAATCACGCCTGTTATTGTTTGCTTCATAGTTGGACATTTGTTTGGTATCCATTGCCTACAGACACATGATGCTTCAAAACTGAACCTGTGCGAAACCAAAGAAAAGCTCTCACCATGAAATGTATTTATTATCTCACTTGTCATCCCATTAGTTTTTCTTGATAGCTTTTGGATGTAGAGTTCTTCTCACCCTCCCCTTCCATATTGTCAACAGACAAACCCTAAACCACTCAGGATGCTAAAAGAAGTTGCAGTTTGCTGCCTATTGCTTCCCACCAATCCCAACATACAGATTTCTGACTTGGAAAACATGAAATGAAGGTTAGCAGTAAATGAAACTAATCGGAATTTCAAAACTTGCACATGCCCACTCAATCCACTTTATTAAAAATATGAATTAATCACATAGAATTTAGAATTAAGCACTGCAATTTGTGGTTATGGATTTGTTCCAGACACAACAATCAACAAGATCACCAAAGATTTATATTGATTCTGCAAAACTTTGAGGTCTGTCTAGGATAGGGCATCTGCCCCGCTAGATGTGTACTTTTTTTGCAAGCAAGCAGACTCTACCAGCCACCCCAGCCCAGTGATTTCAGCATGACATTCATCTGGGAAAGAAACATAAGCCCTGAATAAGGATATGAGACTGGAGTACTAACCAGTTCACTCACTCTTGTTCACCTATTCTAAAACATGCTGTTTTCTCTTCTTGATGAATTTGTGCAGACTCAATCTGGTCAAGAACCAGGCAGCGTCAGGAAGGAAAGCCACGCACAATTTGGAAGATATTTCCAAGAAGAAATACTGCATGCGTGTAACATCCAGCCTGCAGGAGAGCAGGTGGCACACTGAGAAAAGAGCTGACAGTGAGTTTGAGTGGGAAGGAAAAGAAAAGCTTGCCTGAGGCAAGATCATCGTACCATCCTGCTGAAAACATCGTATAGTCTCCAAAGCATTCCTCTCTGTACCCTGAGGGCAGCCAGTTCACAGATGACACCATTTTGGGAAATCTACTTTGTAAGAAATGAAATTGTCCTCCAGGGCTAGTATGTGGGGAACTTGGAAGAAAAGGTTTCCTGCTGGACTCCTCCCACAGCCCTCCTACACTCCAGTATCTTTTCTAGATCACCATTTCATTTTAACTTTCACCATCATATTTAAAAATAGTACATATGTCTGCCACCCACACCAAATGAGGAAAAAAAACCAACCAAAACCAAAACACCCCACTGAACAAAACCCCGGAGAATTTGAAAGCTTTCTAATTTCCTTAGTGGAAATCCCATCATTTGTTAGCTTACAAAATCTGTCTCATTTCCCCAGAGGACTTCAGCAGACTATGGTGAATTCAGCCAGCTTCCACCTCAGCCAGGGCGTGAAGTGTTCCTCTTACAAAAGGCTCTTCTGTTACCTTCAGTTTTTCATAAATCTTGGAGTTTCTGCCAAGCAGGGATTATCATCTCGGTCAACAAGACACTTATGGGCCACCATTAGATAGCAGAACTCACCGTCTCCAGAAGCAGCATGCTTCTACCCACCATCAATAGAACCTCTATCTACCCTCAACAAAAACCCAACCCAACCATCACCTACTTCCAAAAGAAATGTTGCTAAAAGATACTTATCTTTTCTTCCCTTTCCTTTTGCCTCAAGTTTTCTCTCCTTAGTACAAACGGAGTTAGTTTACACTATTCTTCACCCAGACTGCAAACATTAATAATACAGAATAAGATTCTCAATTGCCTGAAGCAATTTTATTTTCCACTAGCTGCCCACTAAATAGCAGTTAGGAGCTATTCCAGCAAATGGAGTGCTCCATGGCCTAGGGGGATGACACGCCACATTCTCCTTCACAGTCACTGCTTTAGTTCCTCTGCAGATTATCTAAATTATCCATAATACAGCCTTCTTCATTATAGCTCTATGAACGGAGCAGGACTATGTGAAATTTTAACATTTCTACAGTGCATGACTAACCCCATCATCAGCTCAAATTAATATTTGGAATATTCAGAAGCAGAAGTTGGATTATAGTGGATCAACAATTTTATCCTATTTTTGAAAAACAAAACAAAACCAAACCGAAGAACCCTATATTTCCACAAACAAATCAACATAGAATTGAGAATAATGTTTTGCTGAGGAGTACTCATACAGCAAAAACAAACGCAAACCCCAATTTCAAATGTTTTCAACTGTGACAACTTGTCTCTTCCTAACACTAAAGCAAAAGTCAATCTTTTCTGATTAAATTGTGTCTTTTCCTAGGACACGTCTATTTGATATAGATGGAGTGTGAGGCCAGTACAAATTTATCTGAAGCATGAAACTCCAAATGACTGTTTTCTTCAATTTATAAAAATATCTGGGTACACATCTGGGAAAAGCCTGCAAGAGAGACATGGACTTCATCTGAACTGTAAAGGGACCAAGCTGCCAGTACTTCTAACAGAGACTGAACTTTGAAATGATGAGTGAGAAAAAGCAGAAGAACACTCAGTTCAGAATAGAGTTTCTTAGGATGTCAATAAGAAAATTCTTTACCTTATGTAAATGATAGGTCAGAGAATGAAAATCAAATCAGATACAGAAAGCTATTTCCATTAGGGAGAATTAGTGAGCAGCTACGTAGATCTAAGGAGGTTGTATTTTTGTATCAGACATAGATACCAGCACAGGCTCTGTAGAGGGAAGTCTTGCCTTTCAAATCATTTGAATAAATCAGCAAGAACAGCAAAACAGTTGATATAACCAAAAGTTTGGGGATTTGTTTTTTCAAGCTCCCTCACCATAGCCTTTTAAGAAAATTAAGCAGCAGTGGACTAAGTGGGAAGGTCCAGGAATGCGTAAGCAATTGGCTAAAAGCTGGAAGGCAGAGGAGATGGGGCATGGCTAATTGG
>JAHREE010088390.1:0-10827 GCA_033628505.1 Tringa tobata | reverse complement strand
AGTGGGGGGCTGCAAGTAGGGTCATTGGGGCAGTTCAGGAGGAAAGAGGGGTGATAATGGGGGCAGCTATTCTTCTCCATAGATCATTGCTGGGCAATTTAATCAATGTATCATCTGTTTTACGGACGCGTGTCGGTTGTCTCCCTCTTACAAACAGACGTGCCTCTCCTCTTCTCCCCCTGCCCGTAGCTCTGCCTACTCCTGGTTTCTTTGTCTCTCTCGAGGGAGAGACAGAGGAGGAACACAAATCCCTCCCCACCCCGTTAATAGAGATACTGCCTTGCTGACGTGAGTCACGAAGGGTTTAAGCCATGCAGTTGAGGGTGAGCCGCATCCAGCCCCCCGCCCCGCACACCTCCCACCACGGATCTCCCTGGTTTCCAGGGAAACAGCGGCCCCAAATGCTGCCTGACTTTCACGTCTGCCTTTCATTTCTCCTTTTTTTTTTTTTTTTTTTCCAGAAAGAAAAACCATACAACTGATTTATTATTTTTTTTTTTTCTCCCTTCCCCTCTCAGGATCACCACCACGGCCGCATGCATGATGGACCTGCGGAGGTACCCCCTGGACCAGCAGAACTGCACACTGGAGATCGAGAGCTGTGCGTATGCCTCATGCCCACCCTTTGCCACCCGGTGCCACCCGATGTCACCTGCCCCAGCCACAGCTCCCTGCTCATGGGATGCCTCCCAAGGGTGTTACAAGCCAGGATGTCCCAAAGGAAGTCCCCTGGGGCAGGACCAGGCTTCCTCATCCAAACTCCATCCTGAGGGAACCTCATGGGTGAAATCCCCAGGAATAGAGGTCTAGCAGCAGGCTGGGCATTAAAATCGCTCTCACCCTCAGGAGGGTGATGGAAGCCTCCCTTAGCCCTCGCTCTGCATGCAAGGTGGGACCCAAGCCCTTCTGCAGTCCCTCTCAACCTGGATCTTCCCTTAACTCCTATGGGAAGCCTCTCCTGACCGTGCTGGTGGAGGAGGTCCGGCTCTCCCTCATAAAAATGCACCGCAGTATCCCCGCAGGAGCGGTCCAGAGCAGCAGATCTCACAGTAATGATGATGCAGCTTCAGCAGTGATTATCAGAGAATTGCTTTTTTTTTTCATAAAAGAGGTCCCACAGCATCCATAGTTGGAAGGCGCCGTGCCGCCTTCCCAGCCCTGCCTGCGCCTGGGAGCCCCCTTCCCGCTCGCCATCGGGATGCGCAGCCATCGCAGCGCTTGGCGTGGCGAGTAATGGGATGTAAATTAGGTCCTGCTGGAGGCACTAATGACATGTCATTTCTGGCACTCCTTAGCATTCTGAGACTAGTTTACGGTACGACCAAGAAAACAGAAGGCAGAGAATTACCCACCGTTCCCCATGTTGCGATTTTGTTCTTAATGGGACATGTCAAGCCAATTTGTTAGTCGAAGCTACGTTTCCTTACAATATTTCTAAGATCCACGCAGAGATGAAGAGATTCAATCGTTTCCTTCCTCAGAGCTTTTGTCTTTTACACACTTGCACATTCGAAATCCGCAGGGCTCCATTTTGTTTACTTCCAAGTCCGCACAACTCTGGAATAACAGTCCTATTCATGGCTGGCTTGAAAAACAAATTATACATTAAAAAATTACCAAAACAAACCCACCGAAATAGCCCTTTTGTGGTGCAGGGTTTGTAAAGCAGCAGGAGGCAGCTGGGTCTCCTTCCCCACAGCAGCTCAGGGCATTTACCTACAGGAGACAGACACGGTGCTGGCACTGCCTGTTGATCCCATCGCTCCATCCCGAAAACAGCCCTCACCACATATCCCCCTGCCTAACTGTGTGCCAGGATTCAACAAAAACCTGATGAGGCAGGCAGCAAACAGGCTGTTAATCTGACATTTTAAGACGTCGTATCAATACTTTATGATATTTCAGGTTGAAATGACTTGTCTCTGTGAAAGTTCTTTTACTTTTTAAAAGTAAAATGGAAATTTGGTTTTCTTTTTAAAGCTAGAAATCAAAGCGAAGCATTTATTTTTAGGCTGAACAACCTTTTCCCTTCAGAATCACTTTAAAAAATGGCTTCCTGAAAAACATGTTTGATTTCATATTGCATAATGCCATAATAATAAAAAAAAAAATAAAAAATTGGTACTCGATAGCAGCAGGTCATAGAATAAACGGAACAGAGCTAGTTAGCTACGAAATCTCCTAAAATTAGTTACTGTAATTTGACATTTTCATTGCTGATCAGGAAGTAAATTTGAAGTCACTGCTGTTAAATTTGTGGATGATGAAGATAGCAGTCTGCGTGGCTTGCTGGCTGCACATTTGAATACCTCCCAATTTGAATACATCCCGAATGCATTTGAATGGAGCTAAAGGCGGAGGTCTGTGCCTGGGTGCGGGAGCGCGGGCCAGACTGAGGGACTGGTACCCGCACGGGTATCGACTCGGGGAAAGGATGAAGGGCTGGCAGCCCCAAGCATCGCTGCTGGAGGTTTCGTAGCAGGGCTCTGACAAAATAAGGGCTGGAGTGAGCCTTGGTTATATAAACCAGGGGAGCCGTGAGTCAGAGCAGGGAATCGATTGGCCTCTGAATATGTCGCTGGTGAGACGGGGGAAAGGGACTCTGTCTATATTTGGTTTCCAAAATTCAGAAAGGAAGTTGAGAAATCAGAAGAGGTTGAGAAAAGATGCTGAAAAGTGGTTCAAGGGCTGGAGCAGATGTTTTGCGGTGAGAAACCTCAATAGCTCAATCTGGTTTGTTTACTGCAAAGGAGGTGGAGAGGTGACTTGTTTACAGGCTGGGCGCACCTCTGCAGAGGGGGAGCGCTGGGTGGAAAGGGCTTGGTAACCTCCTAGAAAAGAATCAGAGTAACCACTAGAATCTCAAAGCCTGAGCCAGATGAATTCAAATGTAAAATCGAGCACGATGTTTTTTAGCTGCGAGAGCTTTTGAGCCGCTGGAATCAACCACCGGGAGGAGTGGGGGACTTGGCTTTTTCTTGCTGCTCTCCATGCTTGGACACGGTGCTCGGGGAGAGATGCTGCAGCCAGATGCAAATACCAGTTCCTCTGCACAAAGCTGGGGTACTCGAGGCAGTGCCTGTGGCACCCCAGTGTCTGCAGCAGATGAAATGATGACATAAGTGTCTTGAACCTCTGTGGGCTTCTGGGTGTGGGTGCTTTACCACTTACTGCCATGGGAGCAGGAGCATGCCATAGGGGGAGGAGGTGGAGCCCTGGCTTAGCTGATTTACATCAGAAGCAGATCTGGCACAGCATTTGGAAGATTGTTATTATTTTTTAGCACCCATGAATAAGCGCAGTAATGACTGAGAGTGCGGGATGTGGGCTTGGAGACTACACAGTCATCAAATAATTTAGGTTGGGGGGAGACCTCAGGGTGTCTCTAGTCTAGCCCCCAGCTCAAAGCAGGGTTAGCTATGAGATCAGACCAGGTTGCTCAGCTCTTTGTCTGCTCAGGAGCTGCAGGAGGACACCATCCTTAAAGGTTCACCTCGGATCTGGGGTAACCTTAGGCCCCTACGGCTAGGTAGAAGAATTTTTCTTCCATGGTATGCTCAACAGCTCTTCATTCCCCTGATCCCACTAATACACTGGTGCTGGGTTTGGTGGCAGCTCTCCCTAGTGGATGTTAGCCTTGCTGGGTATTGCCAGCCAACTGCTTCTCTGCTGGGAGAGCTTGTGGATAAGGCAGGCTGTTGTGCTGCAGAGCAGGTTGTGAATAAAAGCTGTCTGTGGTCACAGGTGCAGTTCATGCTCTAAAGGAAGCCTTGTGCCATGCCATACCAAAACCTGTACATATCTCACTGTTTCTTTGCACACAGAGGTGATTCCATCCAGCTCTGCACTTTGCTTAGGATAAGAGGCCGCCCCTTGTGCAGCAACAGCCACAGTGCTTCAAAACTCAGCTTGCCACAAGCAGCATTAATTTTCAAGTGGAGATGAATCCTTGCCCACAGGGGCAATGGGCAGGGCTGTGACCATCATGCTGATGGGAGGGGAACTGCTTGATTTCATCCCCTGGGCCCCATTCCCCATGACTCCAGAGCATCTAGGGTGCCTTTATCCTGGGCTTTGGGCTCCTCAACTCCCCCAGCCCATGCAGCCCTGTCTGGATGTATAGTTTGGGTTTGAAGTAAGAGTCTGTACCCTTGGCTGAGGTAATAAACCCATTACCCTGAAAGGCAGGGGATGAGTATTTGTTACCAGCCTGACTCCCCTTCTTCTCCCATTACTGCTCTTTTCAGCCACCACTTGGTAAAAGCAGCAGAGGTTCCGTCCACTTCCTGGCTCCAAATTTTGACTGAGAGTACTTAGGAGAGGGAGATGCTCTGATATTCAAATTTCTTTTCAGCTGCTGTTGTAAATCTTTTTTTTCCCTGGGAATTTTTAGTACTTAGATGCCCTGTTTACCTGTTCCCCACCAGAACGTATTGTGTGGTCTCCCCCTTCTGGTAAAAGGAGGCAGTTTTTAAAAAGCAAAATGCCATGTTTGCTGCATTTCTGCATACAGAAGCTTCTGATGCACAAGTTGCTGTCATGTCAGCCATGGAGATTATGTAGCGCAAGTCAAGGTTTGATGGGCTGCTTCTCACCTTTTTCTGCTGAATTCTAGCCAGAATTGGGAGTTCTGGACATTTTTTCCCCCTTCTCCTGAGTACTGTACTGCCAAGCTCAGCTGAAGAAAAGTACGTCAGCAGGAGGGGACTATGTTTGCTGTCTGACAGTGTGGGCTTTCCTTTAGATCCTCTTCCAGATCACCATAATAAAAATGGGGGTGTCATCTGCTCCAGCTTGTCAGCTTAGTTCTCTCTCTGTGCTTCTTCATCTCTGCAGATGGTTACACGGTTGATGATATTGTCTTCTTCTGGCAAGGAAATGATTCTGCTGTCACGGGGATGGAGGTGCTAGAACTGCCCCAGTTCACCATTATTGAGCAGAGGCTGGTCAGCAGGGAAGTGGTCTTCACCACCGGTGAGTCTCTGTTGAAGGGATGCAGTGGAATCTGCAAACCTTCTGCTGATCAATGTCAATGTGGTTGTTCCTTTGATTCAGATGCTGAGACACTAACTTAAGATCTAGGCTTCAACTTCAGGTCCTGTTCCTTTGGAAAAGAGGCATCTTCTGTGCCCACCAAGTTTGCTTTTTTTTTTTGGGCTGCTGCACCTCAGAGACTTATTGGGATAATTTTTTTTTTTTCTGCAGTTGTTTTCATTTATTAGTCAAAACACCAACTGAGGTCAAAACAGAACCTCTTTAGAAGGTTCTCAACCTCTACCTTATTTTTATGTGGTTTGCAACGGACTCTCAAAGATAATGTAGGTGCAAAGTAAGTAGAAGAATGTATCAGTTGAAAAGAAAGTGGTCTGTGAAATGATGCAAACCCATCTGTACATGGCAATAAAAAGATCTGGAGAGAATATCTTGGAAGATTCAGATACTGCCAGTTGGAAAATTGTAGGGGGTTGGATTTTGGTTTCTGTCTTCACTTTGATCTGGCATGGGGTTCGCTGCCGAAACAGCGTGCCACACACCTGTTAAATAAGACAATTTTTGAAATGCCATGAAATCACAGCCCAACTCTATCAGTGGTGGTGGCAGATGGTGATGTTGTTACAATAGTGCCTCGGGGGCATGCTGGGAGCAGGGTCCCATAGCAATGGTAATCTAGAGACCCACAACAAGAGGCAGTATTCCTCCAAAAGAAGTTTGCAGTCTAAATAGGTAAGACCTTCAAGAAAACAGGCTGGTGAAATACTGTGTTCAAGCTATACAAATGGCACATAATGGTGAGAGAACATAACCTCCTTTTTCCCAGTACACCTCCTTGATCATTAAAGACTGCTGTTCTCTTGTTACTTTAGCTGCCAACCCATGATTACACCCATATTTCAGGCTGCCGTGTTGCCTAAGGGACGGAGGTGGGAAGGAGGAATGACTTGGACTTTGTTTCACAGGAATGAGAGAGGCCCTGCTTTGTCCCTGTCAAAATGACCCTGCTCCAGTGGAAGGACTGTAAAATTCTAATTGTCATCACTATCCCCATTAGGTTTGCTAAAAGATTAGGAGGACGTTGCAACGACTTGGCAAAAAAAGAGAAAAAACAAGACCTATAGATTAACTAACACTACTCTATTTGCATATGAATTTGCCCAGTCTGACCATAACCTATTTTTAGAACAGCATGGGAGAAATACGATTCAGATCTTCATTGCTGTTTGGAGGAAAAGCTAGCACATGAAAGATTGGAAAATCATCTCACTGCATCCAGATATAGTGTTAAAGTCTCCTGTGTAAGCCTGTATCAAACTGGCACTTACCACAATAGCAATTTTAGCACTGAACAGACATTCTCCCATGATGTCTGATATAATAATGTAACTTTACATATGTAGAGTTTCCTTTCTTCTTAATATACTGAGCCAACTGAGCAGACTCTGAAGAGCCTGCTTCCAAAAACTGATGAGTCTGCAAAACCAAATGAAATAAAAAAGAGAGATTTCTCATTATCCTTCCCTCTTGAGAACATTTTCCAAATGAAATTTCAATTCCTAACTTAAACTCTTACCATAAATACAACTTTGCCCTCCTCTCAAACAAGATCTCCCTATAATATCTCATTGACAGGTTCATATCTGCGCTTATCCTTGAGTTTCCGGATTAAGAGGAACATTGGTTACTTCATCCTGCAGACTTACATGCCATCTATTCTCATCACCATCCTGTCCTGGGTCTCCTTCTGGATCAATTACGATGCTTCTGCTGCACGAGTGGCGCTGGGTATGGACCTTTTCATTATATGTTCAAGAAAGTGGTTTTTTGAGGCAGAACAGCTATAGGACAGCTGTAAGAAAGAAAATACTTTTTTCTTTATGAGGTAGCAGCTAAGCAAACCATGTAGGTCTGTCAAACCTGTCATCCCAAAGGAAGGACATTTTTTCTGAGAACAAACTTCAAATTTTCAGCCAGAAGAGCTACTTCTTTTTTGTTCAGAAGTATCAGTACTTCCGAAGCTTGACTCTGTATTATTTGAATCAGTAAAAGTTCTACCGTAAATTTCTGTGGGAGAACAGAAACTCTATAACAAAAGCATAAATGGTTACAGAATCTCAGACATGTGAGACTGACAAGCCATGAGCCCACCAGTTCCTTCACTCTGGTTTGTACTTGTTTTCTTAATAAGAGAAGTCTGGGCACCTCTTGGGCAAGAGGTGTGCCAGGACCAGTTACCTGGATGATAAATGCTGAGGATGGGTGGACAAAAGAGTAGTAAGGATGGTGAGTGGATGGCTAAAAGATGAAAAAAAATAAAGGAAGTGCCTTTACACATTTTTATGATAGTTTAGGCCCCATACGGGCACTTGTTGTAGCTGAGGATCTTCATAACCAAGGCAAATGTGGGGCAGTAGTTAAAGTCCAAGTTCTTCTTAAGCACATGCTCCCCTATATAGGAATGTTTTCCTGTAGGAGGAAAAAAATGAGCTCTTTTAAACAACAGAAGGAAAGTGGAGGTGGATTTCAGATGCGGGTTTTGAAGAAGGAACAGGAGTAAGGGGGGGACGGCTGGCATATGAGAATGGGGCTGTGCAACATGATAGAAAGTTCAGAGGAAATCAGAGAGCCAAGGAGGGAGAAGGGTTTCATCTGTGAGTGGGAAAAGTCTCAGAAAGGCAATGGAGCACAGGGAGAGGCTGGGTCTTACAGAAAACCTTGAGGGCTTAAATTAGCTCTAGGAGAAGACAGAGTTTGAGAAGACTCAGAGGAGGGATAGTTTGTACAAAGATATAAAATAGATGATTTGGCTGTGCTTGCTTAGAGATGCTGGTGCAAGGACACAGGGAGGGAACAAGAACATTGTAAATTAAAAGGTAAGTTGCATTGACAAGAGTATAATCAGTGAGAGAAGAAAAAGAGACCATGGCAGACATTGCTGGCACAGTGAAAGTACAAGCAGAAGCGTGGACATGAGATGCACAGCTGTTGAATTTCTGCTGACATCTGGATTCAAAGAAGACAGAAGAAAAACATTGTAAATCAGAACTGGAACAGTTCTCCCTAAACTGTTCCTGACAGCTCTCTATCTAACCTGTCCTTAAAAAGCTCCAAGGAAGGAGACTCCACAGCTTCCTCTGGGAACTTTATCTCCAGATTTACCTGCTTGTACAGTCAAAAAGCTCTTCTTTGCTCTGTCGTAAGTGTCCATTACAATTTATCTGGTTCTTAATGGAGACATGGAGAACGTTCTATTCCCCTTTTCTTTGCCCCAGATTTCTGGATATTTAGACTACTGTCTAAATATAGACAATATTTGTATGAATATAAATATATCCCCCTTCTGTTTACTCTTCCGTGAACTGAAAACTATCAGTTCTTTGACTCTTATGTCAGGAATGAGACTAAAGACAAGATGAGAGTGAAAGGCACTGTGTCCAGAATGCAGAGAGAGGTTTGAGAGCCATCACTCTAGACGCAGGGCTGAAGCCAGAAGAGCAAATTAAGGTCATAGAGACTAAGAGAGATCCCAACAGAGAGAAGAGGAGGAGGGACACTAGAAGAAAAGGAGATCAGCAAGGTAGTAAGAAAAGCAGCACAGCTGAGCTAGAAAAGCAGGAAAAGAAGACTAGGTTGAAGAGGAAAAGTTACTGCCCACAAAAGAAGCATGAATGCTCATTGCCATCTTTTTGAAGCTGGCAGAAGACTGTAAAAGAGACAGATCTGAGGCCACTCTGACAGTCCAGAGAAGGGGAAGAGGCTGAGAAGAAACTGCAGAAGAAGATTGAAGCGGTGAGAATAGTCATAATGCACCAGGCTATTGGAAACTGAGTAGATCAGGGAAAAAAGTATTCAATGAGACCAAGAAATGTTTATTTAAGATGTAGGAAATATGAGTAGGCCTAAAAAGGGGAGTGTGAGAACTATGTGAGGTGTGTACAGATGATAACTGAGGTAGTGAGTGGTAAAGCTGGTGAGAGGAAGGTGGGAACTGATGGGGTCAAGGATGTAGACAGAAGCCTATGAGGCAAACAAAAAAAAAGAGTGCCACGAAGAGCGAATCTCTTCACTCTTTCTCCTATTCATGACCTTGGAAAGCCACAGCAGATTACAAATTCATGTCAAGGATACTGAGGCATTCAGTAGTGCCCAGGGTAACCTGATGAGTTCATGACATGGAAAAAAGGCAGAAGAGGTTGAGAGACTAAAAGCAAAACTCAATGTTTCCTACTACACTGAGGGAAAGAAGGAAAATCAGGGAGGACTTAAAGAACCAAGGTCTAGAGGATGTTTATCCCCATCGTCATGCTTTGACATTTTTTCCCACTGTTGGCGGATGGTTTATTTTCTGCAGTGATTTGTACTGGGCAGCTGAACTTAGAATAATGACAATTTTCTTCCCAGTTGCACTGCTCCCATCCCTCCTGAGGTTGTCCAGCTAGGAGGAGGGATGAGGAAGCTCAGAGTGGCATTTGAGGAAACCATCTCATCTTGGTAACAGAGTACCTACCCTCTCCTTACAGGGGTCACCACGGTACTTACAATGACTACCATCAACACCCATCTCCGGGAGACTCTTCCCAAGATCCCTTACGTCAAGGCTATTGATGTTTATCTCATGGGCTGCTTCGTCTTCGTGTTCCTGGCGCTCCTAGAGTATGCTTTTGTCAACTACATATTCTTTGGGCGAGGCCCCCGGCAGCAAAAGAAACAGAGTGAACGGATCAGCAAGGCCAACAATGAGCGTCACCGTTATGAGGAGAAGAGGGTGAGAGAGCAGGTTTGTCCCCTTCTTTCATTGTGGCAGGAGAATTCAGGCTCTCCACTGTTCATTCAGTCCTGGGTGAGCTGTGGAGCAGTCTTTCTCCTCATCACAAGAGATAAACTCCAGTTCCCCTGTCTGGTGATTACTGGGAATCTTTTCTCCATTTTGTCATCATCCTCAAGCCAGTCTCATCAGGACTCTTGCATGACACAGGTGTACCCAAAAGTACCCCTGTGGCTTTTGGTCCTACCATGTTGGCAGAATCACACTACCCAGCTCAAAAATTTGCTGCAAGCACATGTGGCTAATCCTTCAACTCCAGCATCAGTGGATAGCATTTTCAAATGCAGAAGTCCGGGTTCAGAGCTCACAAATGACCCAATCAGTGGTGTTGTTACAAAGAAAACAGTTCAAAATCACCCCTGATGGTATGTCCCCATGTGTGTCGTGCACAGGACATCCCCGCTACCTTTCTCTCTGTCTTCCGTGTTCTAGGTTGACCCTTATGGTAACATCCTCCTCAGCACTCTGGAGATGAACAACGAGCTGCTGGCCACGGACATGATGAGCAGTGTTGGCGACTCTCGAAACTCTGTCATGTCCTATGAAGGCTCAGGAATCCAGTTCCGCAAGCAGCTGGCCTCTCGGGATGGATTTGGTCACCACCCAACCCTGGACCGCCATGTCCCACTGACCCACCACACCGCGGCCCGCAACCGTGCCAACTGCCGTCTCCGCCGGCGGTCATCTAAGCTGAAGCTCAAAATCCCAGACCTGGCAGACGTCAGCACCATTGACAAGTGGTCACGAATCATTTTTCCAATCACCTTTGGATTCTTCAACCTTGTTTACTGGTTGTACTATGTAAATTGATGCCTGCAGCCTCCGAGAGAGATAGGGACAGACACTCAGACAATGACAACACAGGAGTGTTGTGGTCTTTTGGGTTTGGGTTTTACTCTTTACTATCATTATCATTTATTCCTTTGATTCATTAGATTTATTCTAAGCTTACTCTTCTCTTTTCAGCACATGTAGAACCACGGAGTGTGGGGGGGGGTAAGGGAGAG
>JAHREE010088345.1:0-11569 GCA_033628505.1 Tringa tobata | reverse complement strand
CAGAAGTGGGGGCTCGTTGCTCCAGGGTTTTTCCCCGCAACCCCTCTTTTTCGCCCCCCTGATGTCTTCCCCTGGGGCCACTGGTTGGTTGCCCCCCTCTCCACTTCGCGCGAAGCAGCTGGCTCTGCCGTGCTCCACGGAGTTTTCCTCCTCTACAGCAGCACTTTCAATATAATTAAGTTATTTCTTCATTTTTATTCTATTCCATCTTCCCTGACAGCTCTGGATCCCATGAGCCCCACCGGAGGGCCTTCAAAAGATTGCAGGAGGCAGAGGAGAGGGTAGCGTTCCTCCAGCGATACGGAAACCAGAGCAGCAAACAGGGCCGAGGACCACGGAGACCCTTCCCGTCAGCGCCAGGTTAAATGGGCAGTAACTCAGGCTGCTGTGCGGTGGTGGGGCAGCCTCTGCAACTCCCCTCAGCCCCTCCAGGAAGAAAAAGCTGCTTCTTTTTTTTGCCATCTCCCCTCCCTCCCTGTGGCGTGACGGGGAGGTTGTGCCGGCTGAGCACCTCCTTGCAGACGTGTGTCAGGTTCGGGCACACCATTTCCCCCCTCTCCCCTCCCACCCACCTGAGTGTCCACCTGCAGCTGGGCTGGACAGGCAGCTGGTCCAGCAGGGTGAACCCTGCTGCCGGAGGTCCAGGCGGGCGCAGGCTGCTGAATGTCTCCTTAGGAAGGATTTGCCACCCCTCCCCTATGCCAGCGGGGGTAGGATGGAGGTGTCGGGGCCCTGACCCATGGCTAGTTACTCGCCAAAGGCAGCCCCACATGGCAGGCCTGCAGCTGTGGAGGTTTTCACCTTTCCTCTCAGCTGACTCCAGTAGCTCCTTTATCTCCCTGCCCAAGTGGAAAGCAGCAAGGAGCATGGTGCTGGGCACTGGTGAGGGGGTTAATCTCCCGCTTTTTTCCTTCCTCTAGTAAAACTCCGCCTGCACTTTTCTTCTTACTTATAGATTGGCATTTGGTTGACTTCTGTTCATGTTTATTTGAGGAGATAGGGGACCTACTTGGATGGTTATCATCCAGCAAACCCAAAATGACATCTGTGTTCTTGCGTCCGTTCCTCTAAGTGAGAAGCCGTGACCATCGCTGTCAAGAGACCCATGTCCAAATCAGCTACCATGGAACTAAATCCAACAGCCCTTATTCAGTTCTTAGCTTGGCAAAACCCCATGAAGATAAGGAGAGTTTTAACTGATTGGGGATGTCAGGTTCCAATAATGAGCGTGGCCATGGTTCCTGAAATCTGTTTTCATGAATTTGCTCAACAGTATATTGCAGAGGTGTTTCTGACATTTGGCAACATTAATATTTAAGCCTTCCTGTGTTATTTTTGCTAAAGGAATTAGAAATTAGCATGTCATGATCATAATAAAGCGGCTGAAAATAAAGGGCCAGATTGTGCCCTCAGTCCACACGCCCAATTCCCACGGATGTCACTGG
The DNA here is from genome assembly GCA_033628505.1 of Tringa tobata. Classification (NCBI taxonomy): domain Eukaryota; kingdom Metazoa; phylum Chordata; class Aves; order Charadriiformes; family Scolopacidae; genus Tringa; species Tringa tobata. Next base: position 10,124 of record JAHREE010088345.1, on the reverse strand, counting down.
AAATTGTGTGCACACGCCTCTGAGGGCAGAATTTGGCCCAGCACACACCTCTTCTCTTTCTGCAGTGTGCGTGTTATGCTCCCTGCTGCTCGCAGCGCTTCTGTGCAACAAGAGAGGACCGCGTGCCTAAATTATTTAGCACCCTGATAACCCGCGGTATTTTTCCTTCCCTTTTCATAACGATTGAAACCGTAATTCTTCCTGTAGCTAAAGCTGATGTCTTTGCCGACGAGTCCCGCACGCCTCTATTAGCAGAAGGGGAATGAATTGCCTACAAGGCATGTCTCTAGGGGACAAGCATATTGGAGCCTGTACCAACAAGCTCGACCTGGTTCTGGCGGGAGTGACAGAGGTGTCACTGGGATGGCCTTGGGTCAGGGAGATGAGCTTGATGACCTCTTGTCGTTCATTCCAACTCAGCGTGTGATAAATCACTGTATCTTTTCCGCCCTTGAGCTGGGACCTGATGGACTTGGCACGTGCTAAACGTTACCCTAATGAAGGACACTTTCCTGAGCCAAGGTTTTTAGCTGTAAAGTTTAAGGTTGGTTTTTTTTTTACTCTACAAGACTTCAGAAGAATGGCTAGTTATATCACATTATAATGACTATTTTTAAAAAGTCTCTGGTAGAAGAGTTGCTCAAAAGATAAGGATGGGGATAGTTCATTGAAAAATAGTTGACTTCTTTTTACTTTGCTTTCCTCCTCCAAAATATTCAGAAGTAAACCAGTCCTGAAAACAGCTTGATTCATCAGTAACAGAGTACTCTCATGTAGCAAAACCAAAAAAAGGTGTCAGCTGTGACAAGACTACATGTACTATACATATGCTTTAAAAATGAGTGGTAGCAGACATTTTGAGACACCATACTGTGATATAGCAAACTACATAAATACAAGTCTTCATTGCTGAAGCTAGGGATCTGACTCAAACCTTGACAAGGTCTGAACAACAGCTTTTCCATTGACTTTGTTGATGTCTGTCCTGCTCCAGGTGCTTGGACAGGCATCTGCCAAGTAGCGTTCCACCGGCTCACTGCCATGAACTGCAGAGAGTTGTGCTGGCCCACAACCCCCCTTCCTCACTTGCCTCCAGCTGCTAAATTGCAGTAAGAGAGACAGACCAAATACTTTCCTAATACTATTTACCCATGAATGTGGTGGCTTTATGATAGTGGCCACCGGGATCAGACACCATTGCAAGTCGAAGAAGATACTGTCCTTATGAGAGGAGATTGTCTGTTATGTATCTTGCTTTGAATTTGTCTCACCCTGTGAACATATTCAGGAGGAGTCTCCCGTGTGCTGGATATTCCGCACTGATTAGTCTTTCCTGTACTTCCAGTTTGAGATAGTGGATTTTCAGAAGATGGACATGCAGCACATATGTCGTCCCAAACGAAGAACATGCAAACTTCAGCCCCAGCCCCAACAAAGCTATGGCCCATCACTAGGCATTTCTGAAAATTTAGGATTTCAAGCACACAAAAGCACACTGGAAAAAAACAAAATCCAGCTTTTTTGGTCCACAATTAAGTCATGCAATCAGTAAAGCCAAATCCAAAAAGAATCAGCAGCACATTTATCATCTTCTGGCATAACAAGAAAGAAGAATTAATGGTGAAAGTAGCAAAAAGAAAACCATTACACAAGATTCTGTACACTGTACTTTAGGAATTGGAGATGATAAGAAGCTTTCAGAGCTCCGGGACAGCATTTCTGGCATTATTATTACACATTTTGTATGAAACAGTTATGGCAGACTGGGGGAGAGGGGGTCAGGGGTTGCAAATCTTGCTGTCAGTACTAAGGCCCTGCTTCTGCTCCCAGTGAAGGGAAGGGGACATCTCCCAAGGCACATCGGAGGAAATATATGAGTTGACACTTTAAAAATTAAGCCTCCTGGAATTGCTGTGTCGATTATTATCCCAGAGACAGCTTAAGTGATTTGCTCACAGTCACGCAGTGAATTGGGGCTGAGCCAGGAATAGAAGATAGGACTCCCAGCTTCTTGTCTTGTTCTCTTACCAACTAGGCACATCCCCAGATGTACAGTGTAATACACATGGGGACGAAAATCCGAAATCAAAGATTTATCTCACTACCTAACACAGCTGTAGATGGCTTTGCAGCACAGACACAGAGGCAAATCTTACTGCCCCAGTTAAGCAGTATAACCCACTGATTGCAAAGGAATCGCTCACCTGACGAATTTTGGCTTCACAAAATCAAATCACTCAAATCCCTACAACATCAATGCCAGACAAGAGAAGAAAAGACTGAGTGGTAGCCTGAACTATGCACCTGGGATTAGTGGCTTCAGCAATTTCAGCTAAACCTATTATATAAAATTGTAACACAAGTGTGTGTTACTAATGGGTGCTTCACTCATTAACGTGCAAAGGCAAATAACGTTTCTGGAGCTCTCGGTATCACCTGGCTATGCAGGGAGAAGAGGTTAAATACAGAGCAGACCACACTTGTAAGAAGATTAGTACATACAACAGGGATAGTAGCAGGCTTCTGCTGGGTCTAATCTGGCATCTGACCGGGACAGAGAGAGAGAAGGAAACTCTAAGCCAGTTAAAGTAGTGGATTATTGATGACAGAGGATTCACAGCTGATAGGGGAGCTGGAAAGAGCAGGTAGCAGGGATGAAATACAGGGCAGAGCACATAGCAAAAAGGAGGTAGAAGATACTACATTTTACAGGGGAGATCTGAAAAATATGAAAGACAACTCAGTTGGTAGGACAACAAAGATATGAGCTTTCCAAGACTACAGAATTAGGGTGAGCAAGGAGAGAAGAAGCCATACATATCCTAGCTTCCTCTCTAAAATTGTATCTTACTCATGAAAGAAAAAAAATCACACCAAGCTACTGCCTGGGGATTTGAGCTTAAACAAACAAATGATCTGAGAAGACTTGCTGGGGAAAAAGGCTTCTAAGACCTCCCTGTTGTCCTCTGCGCAGATAAACACTAGATGGAGAACAACATTGCAAATCACTAGTTATTACAGAAAGTCTGGCTAAGACTTCCATATAGATAATGTTATCTTGGGTAACAGGCAGCTGGGAGCGGGCTGGGATAGCACAGGCCTTCTGCAGCACAGCTGGATAATCAGGATAACCCTTGACAGCCATTTTTCAATGACTGATAATTTGAAAGAAAATGACTTGGTAAAGTTTCTGGAGCAATGCTTAACAGGAATCTTTGGGAGTAGCTTGCTTTTTTTCATTGGGTGGCTTGTTTCTGAAGAAAGACGGTTCAGGCACCCAGCAGGACTCCAGGATATCAAGAGTAGGTGACATCTTTGAGAGGAGAAATGGAAAGCAATTGTCTCCACTGGCAAGGAATTTGGGATATCAGAATGGCAAGTTCACAGCTGGGAAGCATTTCTTAGGGTTTTCCTATTATACTTGACAGTCTGGGAGGAGTTATAACTCCTTTAGTGTGCTTCTAAGTGATTAAAATCAATGTACTTACTTTCTGGCCCTGGATAGAGTTTGTTAAACCAGCACTACCACTGCTGCTTAGCTCTCAATTTCTGTCTGTACCTTCTCTGTCCATCTCCTAGGTCCTGGCCAATTCTGGCATATCTGCTCCAGATTGTTGGTATTTTAGTAAGGCTTTTCTCTTTGTTTGGGGTGTGAATAGGACAACTTGCCTGTAGCAATGTGTTAAGAAATCATACTACAGTCTAGGTCATGATTAAGTTACAGTAAAATTACAGACTGTCTAGAAGAAAATGAGCAATCTCAGCTGTGAATATTGCAGAATGCATTATCTCACAAATTTATTTATTTTAATACTGCCTGTTTAAAATTCTGTGGGGATCCTTGGGCTGTATATAGGTGCTAATTTAAATCAGAAAGAAAAAAAAAAGTATCTTGAATTATATTTGGGCATAGAATTTGCAAAATGAGATAGGGTTTTGATCCACTTAGTTTTGTTGAGACAGTAGATACTACTAATAGTTGATACTTATGAATAAGTTAAAGAAACTGAAATCTAAATGGCTTGGAAACCTAATTTCCATTTCCATGACAGCTTTGTCAATGTACAACCTGTTGCTGCTTCTCTTACAGGAATGTATTGGCTATGTAGATACTACAATTTGAAAGCAACTCATTTTCTTTTACCTTAAATCAATTTCTAATCAACTTATCCAGGCAGAAATAAACTAGGCTTACGTCTTTAACTGTTTATTGAACATCCACATTTCTTCTCATTGGCCTATACTGGTTTAAATTGGCACCTTTAGTTAAACTACCCCACAGATGTGTGTAGGTAAGTGCCTCTTGGCAGCAAGTGCAGGGAGGTGTGTCTGGGTGTGTGTGTGACAATAACTAAAAGAGAGCCTGGACTCCCACCAGTCATGGACACTACTTGATTGCTAGCTTGCTCCCTTGTCCTGGTGCTGAGCTCTTGCACCTGAGAGGCAGGTTGGCCCAAGGACTGCTCTCCAAAGTACAAATAAAAAAGCACCAAGTGTTGACTCCTCTACCCTACCCAGCTCTCCTGGGGGTTCCTACATGTCTCTATCCTACTGCACATTGCCCATGGCCCTTTCTCGGTCAGAAGCAGAGACGTAGCCTTCATGGCTGTCTCTTGAGCCATAGGGCACCGGGACCTCCAGTGGCAAGGTATCACTAAATGATGGCAATAACAATAAAATAAAAAATCCCTCCTGACTTTTAATGCATAGGCATGTACAAGTTAATTCAGCTGCACACACTAATGTAGTCTTCCTGTTGGTCAGTAACGATCTGGTGATACTTGCTGAGCATCTACACTGAGTGGTTAATTGCCCTGTTTAGCTGATGTCTGTTGGCTTGTTGGTCTTGTCTTTGTATGAGAAAATAGGAGGTGCAGAGAGTCGCCCCTTGTCTCCAGGCCAAGTGGTAGAGCCTGGTTCTCCAACCAGGGCAGAGATAACCGCCTTGGTTGCTCTTTGTCTTGAAGTTAGTGAGGTACAAACCAGATGGAGGGAACGAGCCAGCACCGATGGAGCCTGAACAGTCAGGAAGGGGTTTGATGCTTGCACTCAGTCCATGTCCCTTTTACTTAGCTGTACAGACACTGTCTCCAAGTTCCAGAAGGGCTTAGAAGGTCCACAGCACCCTGGAAATCACCATGCTCCAGGTACCACACCTTGCATGCCCAAAAAACATGTAAGCATGGACTGGGATGCAAGTGGTTAACTAGTAGCATTTTGGCTGTTTATTCCTACAAATATTGAATCCCTGTCACCAGCAACAGGAATACCGGGAAAATCTAAATCAATCTTTATCGTCTTCACTGTCCCCAAGAAAGTAGACAAGAAATGTTTGTCAGTACAGCAGGAATTAAATAAAGTATGTAAAAATCTAGATGGATATAACCAAAATACAGCCTTCCAAGCTTCAGCCAGGTTGCAAAGAATACAATTTTCCTTGGCAACTGCACATTAAAAGGCACTGAGCCATCCTTGTAATTTTCTCCTGGTCAAGTGATGGAAATACCTACAAAATGAAAAAAACCTGCCACCCCAGAGAGAGAGATGGAAACCGGGTTGCCAAGCTCTCCATCCCTGGTTTGCTTGGTCACTGCTGACTTTGGGTGGCATTTTGAGTGCACCAGGGAGGCTGGCTTATACCTGAGACTGTAACTGTGCCCACACATCCTTGGGGAACTTTGAAACAGCAGAGATAATGTCAGCCCAGTTACCATATGCTTTCAGTCTGCCCGGGCAATGATTGTATAATAATCCCTAACAGAAAACTGAAGACGAGATTTCAAGTGGCTGCCAGAAAACAGTTTTTCACTTGGAGTGGCAACTCTGAATAAGGAAGCATCTGGCACATTTGATCAGACAAAGAAAATTAGGTCACTCAGAAAAATATTCGATGCTCTTCCTGAGGAACATAATACTAAAAATGCGTCTATCTAGAACGGCAGCATTCTCCTCTTCGGCACTGTTTCTCATATTGTGATGTTTTGCATTGTTCTGCGTAACTGCACTATATTTAGTATCTGTTAAATAGTAGAATATAGATTATATAACCCATCATTTTCCTCCTGCCAGAAACAGGAGTTTAAGACCAAAGAGGGTTTTGTTGGTTGTGGGTTTTAAAAAAGATTCAAGGACAACTGCTTTGATGCAATTGGCTGCTGGATGTTTTCTATGAGGTTTAAAAAAAAAAAAAATCACGTTGGATGAAAACCATAAAGGATCTTTTGTTTAATATTTTTCTTCTCTTGGTTTTAAGCACGCCCCATTTTTTACCATTCCTGGACAGTTGGCAGAGTGAGACTTCACCAAAACACTCTCAAAGATGGAGGAGTATGCTGCTAAATGCCCATGTCAGGGGAAGAGGGGGGAAGAAGGACTGCAGGGGGGGTCACGATGGGAGCTGAGCCTTGCAGGAAGGATAGAGCAAGGGTCTGACCCTACAAGGCACAGAGTAATATTTCTGCTGACTATTCTTTCCTGGGAGCCACGTGCCCTCCCTGTCCCAGGGAAATACCTACTTGAGGTGTTCGAAAGAAGTTGGGGGAACGAATATAAAACAACACAGGTATTACGAGTGAGGTTGAGGTACTGTGACTGTTTCTATGAAGGGAAAAGCCAGAAGCTGAAAAAAGCCCAAGCGAGGGGCATTCATCACATAAAGGCATGCAGTGAGAGAGAGGTTTGGGCCATTGCTGAATCCCGAGCCCTGGGTTATCTCTCGCACCCGCTGGCAGGTCAGCAGGACAGCCCAAGCATCCCAGGCAGCCGGCGAGAAGTGAGCTGGTGCTGAACCTGGCGCTATAAATCAGCACCTGGCTGGCACGGCCCGTCACTGCTTTCTGCTCTGGGAGACTAAGGAAAAACAGAAGTCCCAAAGACAAGCCCTGGCTAGCTGGAGAGCCTTCCTCATGTGTGGCTTACAGTCTAATCGCTCACGGAAAAAACATGCATCTCCAGCAATCTTACTCCATTTAGTTAATTTCCAAAAATCTCTCCTCAAAGGAAGTTTTTAAGGGAAAAATGTGGTTAATTAATCTCAATTTTTCCAGCTTCCTAAAACCAGGAATGGAGGCAATGACCACAGAGTTTTCAGACCCTGCAGACAAACTCCAATATGATTTAATGCATAAAGACATCACTGTTCCTACATTAATCCTTCCAGGTGGTAGGTGAATCAATATATGGTATTTTAATTTGATTAAGAAGATGTCAGGTAACCAAAAGGAGTTCCAAGTTGCCGCCTTGGTCTAATTTATTATGGTGTGGTTCTGCAACTGGTTTAGTTGCTCCAAATCTACATAAAGAACTGAGTTAAAGTGCTTACAAGGTATACATAAAAAGTGGTCTTGATTTTCAGAATAGTTTAAACATGGAATTGAATGTGTCCTCATTCTTCGGCATATTTAGTGTTACAAATTTTATCAGCAGATGAAAGAAACTTTAATAAGGTAAAAAGCCTGCCCAAGGTCAAGTGGCACGTTAATTCAGAAGTGGAATTAGGCTTCAGGAGGTTTCTGGCACTTAATCATAAACTTAGTTCATTGGTCCTGCCTCTTTCCAAATTCTCTCAGACAGCCTTTAATTTTGTACAAGGTCTTAACTGCCCTCATAAATCATAAATGCAAAAGTTTTGAGAGCCTTATTTACTTCATCAGCCCCAGAATGGAGCTTTAGCCTGAAAAGGTGCTCTTGAGAGTATACAAATGCCAAGCGTCTGGTGTGAAAGGTGGCTGAACAAACGGGATGGTCTCAGCTTCCTAGCACCCATCCCTTCCTCCCCAGCCTGGAGGAACTGCTTCACCACATGCTTCTTTTTTTTCCCTCCTTCAGGCTAACCACTACATTTCCAATTAAGATGAGTTATTTCCCTTTCTCCTTCTGATTGTAAAGTTGTATAAACAGATAAACACCTACTTGCTGTTCTGGGGCCAGGTCTAGTTCACGTGGGAGAGGGTTTGCCAGGATGGGCATGTCAGTGTACTGACATTTGGTACAAACTGTTGGCAAAACCACATTTTTACCCCTGGGAGCTGCAGATTGAGTAAGAGTTTTACTGATATTTATGTTTTACTGATATTTATATTTTATCACAAGGATGTCCCTAACCAGGATTTTATACCAACAACCATTACTATTGCAAGCTTTGGACAGAATCCTTGTATTTTGCTGCAACTCTCAGAGAATACATCACTGAAAGAAAATGAGTTTTATTCCTTATTCAGTGTTTTCTTAGGGAAAAAAAAAAAAACCTCACAGTTCTTTTGTTGCACAGAAATATTTTGCTTCTCTCCTCTATTGACCAGAAACCCACCAAAAATGCAAGTTCAGGGAGCAGATGTCAGCTAATCCCAGAGTCTGTGCTAAGAACATGATGGCAACTCACAGAGAGTTCAAGAGAATCTAAACGTCTTGCTGGTTTGGTACAAGATTATGCTCTGAGCAGATAAGCCCCTGCATTTTAACTTGGGAGCTCAAAAGGGATAAATAACATTTCTGGAGCCAGGCAGCCAACAAACAGAAATTCTTAGCACAATGCAATCTTGCTATGGGGGTTTTCTTGGGCATGTGTTTCCCATCAGACGTTATTACACTGCTGTGTACATGGGGCTTATCTCCAAGCAAAGGTGGTAACACTCAGCCATTGATACCCTGCAAGTTTTTGAAGTTGTAAGATGAATGAGGAAGGATTAGTTGAGCCATTCGATTCATAGCCGGTACTTATTAAATAAGTTTAAGGATGTGACATCACTATTTGTCATAAGTGTTCTTCTTGTGGTAGGGTGTGTATGTGGCAGGAGGAGAGAGGAGCTGTCATCATGTAGATAAGCCAGAGAACTCTAAATCATTAGTAATGAATAATTCACTGTGCAGAAAAAATAACAGACAATGTCAGGCAATGGAATAGCGCTAGTTCAGTTACATCTTTTTTTTGTGTCTCTGATGAAAGGTTTTTAACCCTGATTATATCCTGTCTCAACTGTGAGATTTGCTTTCTGTAGGGATATTCAGCTCCAGGCAAGATAGAAGGATGTTCCCAAATCCAGTAACTGGGTCAAATCTAATTATCATAGATAATTTGCACATTTCATTTATGGTAAAGGGAAATGTGTCTCAAGGTAGGTGAATCCAGTTCAGTTTGTCAAAGGCAGACTAGAAGAGCTTCTAAGCAGAAAGACAAAGGACTTTTGCTAGACCGAATCACTGAAATGGCAAGACAATATTAAAACCTTCAGTCCAAATCAATTTCAACAATAAAATTACACAAAGCTGTGACACACAGTAAAATCCCCTCAAATTTCCAGGGTCCAAAACCTGGAGTTCCCCTCTTGGCTGAAATGCCAAAAAGCTGACATGCCTCAGAACTCCAGGGAAAAATCAGAATCTCCCAAATTTTTGTGCAGGACAATAATACAGGATGTTTTGTTGCAACATCTACTTATATCTACTCCACCTAGATGTAGCTTTCAGTTAGGACAAGAATAAAATATTGACAATGAGTCATTTTGACATATAATCTGATCTATTACAAATAATCAGAGCATTTCAATGTGCTCTATTCTGAAATAAAAGTCAAAATAGAAGTACTGAAGTTAAACTTCCTGTACCACTGCGGAAAAGAAAAAAAGCTATCATCCCTAAACAGGTTTGATAAACTAATACAAACCCACAGAGTATTATTGGTTTTGTTAAATCACTGTTTCCATGTGGAAAACAGTTGTGCTGGATTTTAAAAGTTGTTTGTATCACCTGAAGTAGGAGGTGGGATGACTGTTCATCAGTGACCTCTTTGCACTCTCTGTACATTGTATTAAAAGCTGCCCAGACAGATGTGAAAAAGCTACAAAAATTTTCAGTGAAGAAAATGGACTAAAACAGTGTTTTTGTTACGGCAGAAAGCTTATTTCTGCATATAATCAGGTCTTTTAGGCTTTCCTAGAGCATATATTTTTTCCCTCTCTGTCTCCTTTTTCCCTCTGCTCGGATAAATAGTAAATTCAAAACCCCTTATAAAAATGTACACAGCAGTAATGACGGGAAATTTTATAACATTTTAGCACTCAGCATCATCAAGTAGCTTTACAGAAAAATATCCTCTGCTCTTGGATAAGCAAAATCCAACACATATT
>JAHREE010088316.1:0-10007 GCA_033628505.1 Tringa tobata | reverse complement strand
AGGCAGCAGGCCGCTCCTCGGCAAGAGCCCCATCCTCACAGTATCCCCCGCCTCCTCCCCGTGCTCGGCAGCGCCCGGCCCCAGCCCGACGCCCGCTGGTCGGCGGCTGTTGGCCTGGAGGCGCTGCCCCCTTCCCGGGTGTCAGCGCTACATCTCTATTTTACAACGATCTGCTCGTTCCCTTTTTGCCTCCAATGTTTGTCCGTGCAGATCGGCTTTCTTCCAGCGTGTTCTGGCGTTATACCCAGGCTTTGTATTCCAATACGTGATTGCTGGAATAATTTCCATTTAAAGTTTAGTTCACTGACAGCTGCTTTTTTAAAAAAACACTTATCATGGAATCACGGAATTGTCAGAGTGGGAAGGGACCTCTAGAGATCATCCAGTCCAGCTCCCTTGCCAAAGCAGGATTGCCCAGAGCACATTACTCAGGACTGCATCCAGGCGGGGCTTGAAAATCTCCAGAGAAGGGGACTCCACGACCTCCCTGGGCAGCCTGTTCCAGGGCTCTGTCACCCTCACTGTGAAGAAGTTTTCCCTCGTATTTGAATGGAGCTTCCTATGTTCCTGCTTGTGCCCGTTGCCCCTCGTCCTATCGCTGGAAACTGCTGAAAAGAGTCCAGCTCCATCATCCTTCAACCCACCCTTTAGATACTTGTAAACATAGATAAGGTCTCCCCTCAGCCTTCTCTTCTCCAGGCTAAAGACCCCCGGCTCTTTGAGCCTTTCCTCGTAAGGGAGGTGCTTCAGTCCCTTAATCATCTTAGTTGTCCTATGTTGGACTCTCTGTGTGTGCTGGTAACTATAAACCCAAGCACGTTCAGTTCAGTGTCATTGAACCAACCAGGAAAGTAGCACTGAAAAGATCTTGAAAGAAACAGGTGGGCTGCTGTCTGTAAGGAGAGAATCGCCAAGCGAGTTTCTGAGGCAGCTCTGTGAGACGGCCACAAAGACAAGACGGGGGAATAGATGACTTTTCAGACTGCTTTTATTCTAGTGGATTATTTTGTAGATGAAAAGCATAAATGTGCGGTTCCTGCTGAAGTAAAAATCTTAACAACGGTATTAAGTATTTGCGTAATTCAATAGATTTCATAATTTCCAAAATCACTTATAGATAGATGTGAATGTGGATTTCTTTAGTTGTGATTATGTGTAGAAGCTCCTTTATGCTATGGTCTTTTCATCCATGTGGTTAAAATGCAGTTACTGCTAATCTAAACATCAACATATCTTAACATCTTGCAAAACAATTTGTCAGGAATATTGCAGGAAGAAAGAGAGAGGCAGCTCTGAAATCTGTAGCTGTTTCAAACAGCGTAACTCCATCCCTTTTTTGGGTTCCAAAGCTGCCCAAGAGCTGACTTTATGTAATGCTGAAAAAAGCAGTTTTCAGGAACTATTTAGATAGGAGAGGGTAAATCTAGACACCTGGAATCCTCTTAAAATATAGGATTTTCTGTATTTTGCAAATGACCTGCTTCTGTGGCCGAAACACCACTAGGATTATTTATGTAGTCCTTGGTATTTACTCCTACTGGAGGCATCGTGTGACATAAGGGTTGTCAGACCTTTCTCTGGGTTAAGACTTTCTTTCTTTGGGGCTACAAATGAAGGCAATGCAGTACCTGTGCGATGGACGGGAGTACGCAGGGGAGGAGTGGAGGGGATCTATATTTATTGGACGGATCTATATTTATTATTCGGGAGCACTGTTCTGAGACTGCATTTAAATGTCACCTTGTTGACGGACCTGAAGCTATCTCCCTGCCCACACGCCAGATCAGCTGACGGGCCGTGGATTGCTTTTGCAGGAGCCGAGCCAGAGCTGGGCTCCCCTGGGCACCAGGCAGGGGCACGCGTCGCTGTGGGACGGCACCGCATGGGAGGCAGAGCGTGGCTGGGTGCGCAGTGGGGCTAACGAGGAAGGGACTGGGCCGGGAGTACCTTAACGATTTTTCCAGGATTTTTTGCTCCTAGAATTGACAAGACCCCACGGTTGTCTTTTACCCAGGATACCCTTGTATTTCAGTAAACTAATCCAGGACTAATAATAATTTCAGTAGCTATGTGCTCAGCGAACTGCTTCTGCAGTTGGTGAAAGCCCAAGGTACAGCAGAGCTGGCTAATTAGGCATACACGTACTTGCAAACTTGGTGGTCATTTTAACCTGCTATCGCTGTCTGATTCAAGAGCCAGGGCTGGAATTAAGCTAAGCTATATATTGGGCCAGATCCTTAGTTTACACAGCTGGGGACATCTGCACAGACTTGAGAGGTCTTGAGTGGAACCCAGCATGATTCTGCCTAGACCTGCAACATTTCTGACAAGAGTTTGCATTGATGGTGGTCTCTGAGTGAAAGGAGCGCGGTGTGCACTTATCTTGGGACAGCTTGCACCAGGTAGGGGTGTGGGGAGTTTGTGAGGGCAAAATGACCGTCCTGACGTGGTCTGGGCTGGTCTTCAGGGAGCACAAAGGTGAATTTCTGCAGGAGAGTGGTAAAGAAGATAAAGAGCTCCATCCTGGCCAGCTGTTCCCCCAGGCAAACACGGCGACCTGCAAGAGAGGGAGTAGCAAGTGTCAGTGAAAGAGGACATTTAACCACGCTGGAATCACAGCGGGAGGAGCTGTGCCTCCTGCTGTGCTTCTGACTTGCTGCTGGAGCTTCCCCTCGGATTTACCTGCTGAGAAAGGCAGGAAAGCTTCTGGTTTTACAAACTGCCCATTCGCATCCAGGAAGTGTTCAGGGTAAAACTGGTTTGGCTTCTCCCAGACGGTCTCATCCTTCAGCACGGAAGACAAGTTGGCGATGATTGTCGTCCCCTGTGCTCCTCCACAAGAGGAAAGAACTTACGTGAGAACAGCAGCATTACCTTGGCACAACAGATCAGTGCAGGTCCCTCTTTGGTCCACGTCTCCCATCAAATAGCAACCACCCTTCCATGCTTCAGAATAAGGCACTGATCTCATATTCTGCATCTTATTTAAAACAGAGGTAAAGCAGGGGGCTTTTCCAACAGCGTATGGTGCCTGCCCTACGCTATGAAGCATCTGGACTTTTGCAGTTTGTGTCCTTGCAAAGGCTATCGCGTGCAAATGCCAATTTCATGGTTACACGGTGGAAACAAGACTCTGTTTCTCAGATCCTCCTGGACTTCTTTTATAGCTGGAGAGGGAAAGCTGACTGACAGACTCTAAAGCCCAACTTTTGCAGGGACTGTGGGAAATTTCAAACCTCTCCTGTTTCACATGTCATTGTTCTAAGCTAGAGGAGATATTGCAAGGCTGAAAAAAGAAAAAAATCATCCTAGGCTTGCATTGCTACCAGTGCTGCCAGGGCAGAGTGCTCTGGCTGCCTCTCCCAAAGGCAGTGGACTGAATGCCAGTGGCATTTGAATAGCTTCAGAGATTGGAGTTTTATCTACTACCATCTTAGGAAAGCCAGTAAGCTGGTGTTGTGTGCCTCCAGAGGGCCCATTAGCCTCCATTACTTTCTCCTTCCAACACGGGCAGTGGATGTCACAGCTTATTCAGAGGAAAGCAAACATTTGGGCTGAGCAGCTGCTGCAGTTGGGTTCCCACATCACCGGCCCCAAACCAAGAGCACAAATGTGACCGCCTGCCCCGATTTAGCATTTCAAATTGTCCTACTTCAGTGCTCGCCAGTGACTGTAATTTGGTCTGGAAGTGCAACACTGCAGGGTTGCAGGGGGGTCACCCACACCCCGGGCCTGGCGTCTGCACAGGGGGAGGATGCTGCATTGCCTGTCTGGCCCCCCGTCACCTTGGGAATGAAGAAGCCTTGCAGCTCGGTGTCCCGGTATGTCCTGTGAGGTAGGCTGATAGGAACGATATCCCCGAAGCGTTGCACTTCATGGATCACAGCGTTGGTGTAAGGCATGCTCACTTGGTCCATCATGGTGGGCGATCTCTCTTTGCCAATCACATTGTCAATCTCTGCTTGGACCTTACCTGAAAGCAGCATGGATAAGGAATTAGAGCGCCCTTGGATAAACAGAAAAGGCTGGTACAAGCAATAGGAAGGCTGGCAGCATGAGACTGTAGACACTGGGCGAGAGTAGGACAAGCAATTAGAAAAAGGAACGGAAGCTAGAGGTGGAATGCATTTGTTTTCAGTTGCTCAGAGCCATCTGTGTAACTGTTCTTCGTGCGTAGTGTCTTTAATAAAGGTCTTGTCACTCGACATGTTACCTTACCCCTCCTCTATGCAGCTGAATGCATACCTGGGCATGCAGCATTAGATAATTAAAAGAGATTAGCATCTATTCAAATACTGGAAAGAGGGTACTCTGGCCACTTGAAGTCCCCAAGTACCCTTCAAAAGGAAGGTGAGAACAAACTTGCCCTTCCAAGGGCAAGTTCCACTCCAGTCTTTTTATCAGGGCTTCCCCCCTGCCACCTGTCCCTGCCAGAACAGCTGTGTTTGGGAAGTCTCCAAACTTCTGGTTTGGAGCAGATACCAGAAACTCCTGGTATCTGCTAGACCAATGATCACCAAAGCTGTTCCTCATTGCAGAATCCCCAAACCATGAAGAGAAGTTTCCTTGCAGAAAAATGAAGGTTGAAGGGAAGACGCCACACCTCTGCCTGTCTTCTGACTTACTTTGTACTTCTGGGTGGAGAAGCATGTACAGAATTGCCCACCGGAGAGTGGTGGAGGTGGTATCAGAACCAGCTATAAACAAGTCCGCTGTCACCAGGCGAAGGTTGTTATAGGTGAAACCATTCTCTTCAGCCTCCTTACCCTGTAGAGAGCAAACAAGGGGTGACTGAAGCTGGGGTACTTGCTGGGAGAGAAGACCATTGTTCCAGAGAAGTACTGAGAAACACTAGATCTGTTTTTGATGACAAAGAAGTTCATTGGGAGAATAGAGCACAACAGAGGCAACAGTCTGTCTATGGCTGACGTGCTCCAGTAATCCTGGTACCTCCTGTATTTGAAGGTCATCAGTCACATCCCGTATCCCGGGAGATGAACACTACACCTGCCTTCAGGACAGAAGCAAACGTCTTGTGCTCTCAACTCAAACAGACAGCAGGCCTCTGCCACTTGCCATAACTTCCTCCCCCAGAGGAGGTGGAACACTGTTATTCAGGTTTGATCAGATCATAAAACCCACGCAGCAGAGAGGAGGCTGCATTGATGTGGCAAATGCAAAATTAACAGTAGTTTGAGGGGGTTGTCTATAGCTATGCATTACAGATTCTCCCTGCTTCTGCCCTGCTATTTTCTTACAATCAAAAAAAAAAAAAAAAAAAGATCAGGGTATCGTTGCTGCCTGTTAAGTCTGCAACACCAATTTCAGCAAAACTGGTCTCTCATCCAAATGCTAATTGAGCTCAGATTTGTTAGCATATGAGATATGACAAGTTCTCTGCATGAGTTCATCTGCTTGTCTTTTCTAATCCTCTTTATACTTGCCTTTCCTAGGGACTAGCTTCTGTTAAGTTATTCTGTGTATTTTGATGCTGTTGTAATATGGATAGCAATTAATAAGGCATTTAGGACTCAACTGTTACTCCAATAAAAGATCTCTGGCAAGATTGCTATGGGGCTGACCTGACCAAAGCTAACCCAGTAGGAGGATTTCTCAGACTGGCTTCTCAGGAGACCTTAGTGCACAGAAGAGGGATGTGACAAGAAGCAACATGGTCGGGCTGACATCCACCCCCAAATAGTGTTGGTCAGTGCAGGGTAACACAGGGCATGTTGTTCTGCCCGTATGAGCTCAGGGGGCTAAATGCATGGACTGGAGGTGGCCGGTGCCTGCAGCATGGCAGGGTTTGTCATCCCAGCGTGAGGACTCGGATGGTGGCAGCAATTCGCGGGCAGAATTTGTTACAATTGCTCATCTGGCACTTGAAATGTAGTGAATCCGTGTGCGGAAACATATGGTGGATGGATGGGCTGACGCAAGTACCTTTGATTTTATACTGACTTCATGCCTGACTGAATCAAAGGAAAGACTCCTTTTCATTTCAGTGAGGTTCAGATTTAAGGCTTCGTCTGATCTGCAGGGACCTGGTTCTTAGCAAGCAATTTGAAGACACACATCCTGAAGGAGATGCCGTCTTTCCAAGTCACAGCTTGGTTTAAAGACAGGCTATAGACTGGGCAATGATACCAAAAAGCCTGTCTGTTGCTGCAGTTTTGTCACTGATTTTGAGACATCAGTCAATAAGCCACTGACATACACAGAATCTTACAAATTGTCTTGTCCCTTGGCACAAACTTAGAAATATTAGCGAATTCTTAATCATTGCCTTGTAAATGCCTTCAAAATGGTATAGGCTGGAAAGAAGGGAGTTGCTAGACGCTGAGGGGAATGTGAAGGTATAAAATGGGAACAAGAACATCAGTAGATATATGGTCTCTTAAGGTAATAAAGGAGGTTACAGCATGAAGAAGTTAACACCTTTCTTCTCAAGATACCACACGGAATGAAAAAGTAGGAAATTAGTAAGAGGTTTTATACAGCTTTATGAGGAAAGTCAAGTTCTATCAACAAGCTTAAACAGACAGGAATTGCCCCTGGACCCTGAGGTTTTGCTGGCATCACCCTACCTTCTCCATTTCCTTTATAAACGCATCGGTGAAATCTCGGATGTAAGCAGGGTTCCAGGTCTCCATGTGCTTATCTATGAGCACGTCTATGAAGTCCATGAATGCCTTTTGTCCTTGGAAGACTTTCTGTGGCACTCCGGGGATGCGCAACAAAATGGGCATCTGATTAAGAAACTGGGATGCCAAAACCAGAGAGAGAGAGAGAGAGGATATTATGTGATGCCAAAAGTTAAAAAAAAAAGGAATACACAATGCTCTCTCCAGCAAGAGAGGACAGCTTCTTACAGAACGCATTACGCTCTTGGTTTACCTGAGGCAGGAATCCAGCTTCTTCATTCGTGAAGTTTTCAAACAATTGTAACAGCTTCTTGAACGTCCCATCACCGTAATTGAAACGGTCTCCATAGACAATGGTACAGATCACGTTGCAGACTGCATTATTTACAAGAAAACGTAAATCGAAAGGACGACCTAAAAATGGAAAAGGAGATCAAGCAATGAAGCTAAGCAACACCAAGCTGTTGGATCTCAGCTGTCAGCAACAAGAATATGTAAATGGCTCTTTGATGCCTTCAAGAGAACAAGCCCCCAAACCACTCAAAGTACAAATGCACCATACTAGGCAGTGAAGATCTCATCTCCTACCACTGTTTGGTTGATCCTTGTTTAAAGGAGAAAACTCCCAAGAAAACTGAGTTTTCCTGTGACTTGACAGATAACACGTTGCTTTGTGCCTAGATGACAGGCAAAGTGCTGTGAAAACTCTCAGCTGCACTTTTATTGCATGTGATAACATCAATATGTCCCACTGAACTTCATACTGGTAATAGTTACCCAGCTCTGGGAATAATTATATTTTATCTCTTTAATTCTATTTATTTCCTATTTATCTCCTGTTTCAAATGGATTAGTGTTACAGTAGCCCCACTGTGTAAAGTAGAAGTGGCTTCAAGGTAGAGCAGGGTCAATAACGCATGTAAGACTAGAAACACTGCATTTGCTTAGGAAGAGAGCACTGCATGTGAACGAGAGTGGCTGTAGTATTACTTCTCTCTCTGTGTCACTGTATTGCCTTTTTCTGTCCTCCTGGATGTGACAAACCTTCTTCAGAATTGATTGCAGAGCACAGAAATCCAGCTTCCTCTGCCACTCGCTCCTCCAAGGATTTCTTTCCCATCCCGAAGTTCCTCAGGGTAGTCAGCGTGAATTTTCTTTGCTCCTTCCAGATGTGCCCATATCTTGCTATAGCAATCCCTGGAATTATGGACGAGCAAGAAACATCAGGATCTCTGACCCACCAAGCAAAGTTCTCTAGAGAATAGCAAATGTGAATCTGGAGATAACAGGCCTGTACGAACAGATGAAAGAGTCTGATCTTGTACAGCTTGTTCATACAGCAACTCTAAAAACGGATTACTGTGCCTTCTAATGCATGAGCACGGCAAGCAAGGGTGGAGGGGGGATTCAATGAGAGCAACAAGTGCTGCTGGAGATAAAGGAACCACTCCACTGAACCATTCAGCACTGCACCTGTAGCTTGGGTGAACTGGGTAGCAGCTTGTGCCATGGCACGGGAGCTGAGGATGAGAGATGTGGGCTGGTTGCTGGATAATACTCTGTCTTGGAAGAAAGACACCTGTACTGCAGCCACTTAGGGGAGCCCCCTTTTCATCATATCTGATTTTGTCACAACCAAAGGGTGGCAGACCAAAGGAGCTTGACCAGAGGGACATGAGAAAGTGGCACTGTGCTGAGGAAATTCTCCATCTATCCACCATCTACTCGATCCTCCTTGTACTAGTTCCAGTGGGGAACCTCCATTTCCAAGGGACTTGCCTTCAGAATTATTTCCATAGCCCAGGTGTTCATATACTGGCATGTATGGCCTGTCAGCAAAGTCCTCCGATCTGTGGACCAGGGCTTCCTTCACTGTTTTATACCCATTCAGTACTACCACGTTGGTCCAGCAGTCCTGGAGATGGAAGATGTTTCCAAACTTCTTGCGAAGCTGCCAAGATAAAAAAGCATGTCCCTGAAAATGAGCTGAATGTAACAACAAAATATCACCATATCCTTCCTTAGGGCCTGTGCTATTTAGTGATTTTTGAGGTGCTTTTATTAGGAGAGCTTTAGCTGATCTTTGACCTTTGTCTTTGCAGCACAACAGCTCAGAGCGGTGCCAAACAGCAGCTGAAGCAGGGATCAATGTCTGTGAGTGGAGAGATTTAGAATACACCTATCCTGGCCAAACCATTGCCATGACCGTTGTGCAAGAATTTTGGATTTTGCCTAACAACACAAGGTCAAGGACCTTTTGGGGGATTTTCAAAGGCTGCAAGCTCAACGAGGAATTATTTCCTAATACTTATATTTATTTTGATCTGAAAGACTAGGCAAGTTTTGAGTTAGTGTTCTTCTGCTAGATGGAAATATTTATAAGGTGATACATAATTTTTTTTAAATATGCATTTGTTCCTAAAGATCTACCCAGAGGCTGGTTCCCAGAAACACGGTTGGAAGAGGCAATTCCACAGTGGCGTTGCAGGTCAACTTTCTCCTTAAAAGGGGTGTAGGCAGCTGGTAAGACTGGTAACTGGTCTCTAAGAGGCATAATGCTGACATAATGGCTGCACAGGTAAGCCTGTCAGTCCTACACTCACCATGGGACCTTCCCATGGAGCTAAGTCCCCTCCAGGTAGACAAGCCCTTTGACTGGCAGGCTCCCAGAGGAGCGGGTCAAGGCTCCCCTGCTAGTCAGTAACACTGAACAAAGTACTCAGGAGCATGTCGTTGGAAGACAATGCCATAGTAGCAACGCCCCACAGATGCTGCTCTCTTTTCTTTAATTTTTTTTTCTCTCTTCTTGTTGTTTGGTTTGTTTTTTGTTTGGTTGGTTGGTTTTTTTAAAGCTAAATGTCATCATTTCTGCACTGTAGCAATGCAAGGAATTGAAGTACTTATGACTGTATTTGCAGTGAGGTTGGAAAGGAAATTAGCACTTCACTGGCACTAGAAATACATCGTTAAAAGCAATTACTGGTCAAGATTGTGGTTAGCGTGACCCTGATGTGATGTGACTTAAAAATGGTAATCTTTTGGGCTATGTGCAAGCAAATAATAGAAATGCTATATTTAGATTCTCCATTTGGCAGTTTTGGGACAGACAGCTGTACAGTGCTGTCCTACAGAAAAGGCCTTTAGAGTTTGTAAAACTGAAGCAGGAAACCCCCAGCGGTTTATCTGCTGCAAGCTGTGCTGTGCCTTCCCTTTGAGAAAAGCTAAGCCCGGAGGTCGAGCGGGAACGCTGCGGAGATTTTGGGCATTGCTGCTGGGGCAAATCCCACCGGCTGACCTCCTTCACTGAAACTGTCACATGCCCGTAGGCGTGCCTCAGTAACTCGCAGGGAAGTCGGCCATTCC
>JAHREE010088300.1:0-12318 GCA_033628505.1 Tringa tobata | reverse complement strand
CCCCCTGCCAGAGCAGGTCCACCCAGAGCAGGTTGCACAAGAACGTGTCCAGGTGGGGTTTGAATGTCTCCAGAGAAGGAGACTCCACCACCTCTCTGAGCAGCCTCTTCCAGGGCTCTGCCACCCTCAAAATGAAGAAGTTCCTCCTCATGTTGAGAAGAAACTTCTTATGTTCCAGTTTGTGCCCGTTTCCTCTTGTCTTTTCACTGGGCACTGCTGAAAAAAGACTGGCCCCATCCTCCTGACACCCACCCTTTAAGGATTTATAGGTGTTGATCAGATCCCACTCAGCCTTCAGTTGAACCTCCAACAGCCCTGACACCTGCTGCAGCAGAGGAGACAGGCGTGCTGGGCTTGAACCTGGTGGCTCAGCCCCATCCTGTGGTGGGACACAGGGACACTGAACCAGGCAGGGACCGGGACAAGCAGCTGGTTTGAGGAGCAACTTGCTGTTGTGTGACATCTTCCTGCAGCAGGTCTCAAAAAAAGGCTTTGCAAGCCGCCCCAGCCATTGCTCCCATTTTACAGATGGGGAAACTGAGGCACGGGGCGGGGAACTGGCTTGAGCAGCAGATTGCTGAGCTTTCCTGCACTTTTTCTTTTGGCCAAGTGGCATCATCTCCCCTGTTCCATGGGGAAAATACTGATTTTCCTGCCTTTTCTTCCCACCACATTTAACCCTCTTGACCCCAGCTGGGGGTTCCTGCCGGGCTGTGAGGCTGGTGCCGGACGGAGGGATGCGGGAGCTTGGGGAGTGATGGACAGACCATTTCTGGGTGTGCTGAGCAGCCCTGCGACGTGGTGGTGGCTGCTGCTTTCTCTCCTGCTCCCCAAACGAGTGTCTGTGGGGGAGAACGACTACGTGCCGGTAGCGAGATGGGATGGAGCCAAATTTCCAGGACTCGGTGTGCCGGGAGCCGGCGCGGGCTGGTGCTTCCACACCGGTGCTGCCGGGCACGGCGATGCACGGGCATGAGCTGGTGCCCATCTTCCTAGAGATCACAGGTAGAAAATCTCCAATATTGGATAAATCTGCATCTGAATCCGTCCATCTGTCTCATCTCCGTCCGTCCGCAGGTTGAAGTGTGGATGTCCCGGAGGGCGTTGCAGATTTGGGATGCTCGTGGTCCTTCCCGAATTACGGCCAGCCCCAGCTCCACCCTGCTCTCTGCCTCTCCCTTCATCCTCCAAATCACCCTGGGTCCTTAATTTATCTCCCCACCTACGTTTCTAACACATCAATCCCCAACCCGCTGCCGGGGCGCTCGGCTCAGGACCCTCTTGCTGGCTGAGATGTTTTACAGCTTGGCTGCTCGGAGCAGCATCCTCTCCCTGGGTCCAGGGGGTGTTGGTTCTCACCGGGGTGTAAATCCAGCTGGGAATTTGCCCAAGGTGACCAGGGTCCGGCGTGTGCCTTTGGCTCACCAACCCTGTGCTTCCGAGCCCCTGGCAGGAGGTTGGAGTCATCCATCAGCCGGGCGCTGCAGCGTGAGTCATTGCATCCTTGACGGTCATTTGGTTATGCTTCAGGAGCTCCTAATTTCTCTCCGGCCTCCTCAATTAGACAGAGATTAACTGTGTTTCTAATTCGAGCTGTTTCTACCCCTACTAGAGGACCTCCCTCCGCGCCGGGTGGCATGGTGGATGCTGCAGCCGGGGATGGGGGGGGTGTCCTTTGAGGGTGCAGGGGGGCTCAGTTGTGCTCAGACACGCATGTGCAAGGCAGGACCTGGGTGGGCAGGAGGCTCCTGCGTGTCTGAGATGGCTGGGAAGGTGCCTGTGTCCCCACGGTTTGGTTTGAGAGACCCACAACAATTTATTGTCGTTTAGACAATTATTCTATCGCCTGATGACCCCTCCCCACCCGGGAAGGGGAACTGAAACCCTTCCAAGGGTTGAAATATAAATAGATTTAATAGAATCACACTAGATAAATAACATTAATAAGACTAAAAAAACCAATATTGATCCCGATACCAATATAAAATATACCAGGACTATCCCCAGCCCACTCTATTCCAGGAAGCCGTCCCCTCCCAGCAGGGACAGCCAGTGTGGGACCCTGCGAGCCCTGCGGCTTCGGGAGGAAGAGAAGGGCTCAGGGCTCTGGCACCGGGGCAAGGAGTTCTCAGGATCCCAGCCATGAAGGGAGAGAGCCAACTCCTCAGCAAACTTTCTAATTTATATTGAAATTGTTCATGGTATGAAGTAACCCTGGTGGCAGCTTGGGTCAAGTGCCCAGGTCTCGCTCCTCCTCGTCCCCGCACCTGGGGAGCTTGAAAACACCGGGACCTTGAAACTCACACCCCTGGCTAGAAATATTGTCACAAGTCCAGACACTAGAGTCTTCCAAAAGTATGGTTTTCCTGAGCATTGGAAGAGAAATTAGTCCTATATTGCTCAAACCAGGACAGGAGGTGTCTCTTGTACCTGCAGGGGTGCAGTGTGTGAGTTGGGGTCTGTCCCACATGTACCCACGCTGGCAGGGAATGTCACCCCTTCCCCTTCCACCCATGTGTGTTTGCTCCTCTCCACGACTGTCTTCTCTGCTCCCCAGATCCATCACAAAGGAGCCAATGGACCCAGCAGAGCCTGTCCAAGCTCTGCCCTGTCTGTCCATCCTTGTCTGTCCTTCCTTGGCTGTGTGAGACCAGGCAGAGATGGGTCCATGTTGTGATTTCTTTCCCCTACCAGGTGCCTACCTGGTCCCCTACCTGGTCCTGCTCATCATCATCGGGCTCCCCCTCTTCTTCCTGGAGCTGGCGGTGGGGCAGAGGATCCGCCGGGGCAGCATCGGCGTCTGGAATTACATCTGTCCTCGCCTGGGGGGCATCGGCTACGCCAGCTGCCTCGTGAGTGCACCCATGGGTCCCCTCGGTCCTTGCTGTGGGGTGGCTTTGCAAGGGGTGGCCTGGAAGCAAACCTTGAGGGGCCCCCATGCCAAGGTTTGAATGGTCAAGGGGAGTTTTTCCAGCTCCACTCATGGGTCTAGGGCTGGGTGGGAATGGACCCATCCCTTGATCCCATCGGTTCTGCTTCCCCCGGGGTCTCTTCCCAGCGGGAGGTGTGTTGGGGACAGTGTCACTGCCCTGTCATTTAATACTATGTCCTCCTTCCTCCCCACAGGTCTGTTTTTTTGTCGGTCTCTATTACAACGTCATCATCGGCTGGAGCATCTTCTACTTCTTTAAGTCCTTCCAGTACCCTCTTCCCTGGAGCGAGTGCCCCATCGTGAAAAACGGCTCAGTGGCTGGTAAGGGACGGCTGGTGACACAGGGGGAGGCTTGGCTGGGAGGGAGAAGCTCTGTGGGACACTGAGGTTCTTCAACATCTGTAACTATCACAGGTTGGGGACACCAGAGGTTGAGGTGTCTTCTGAGGCACTGGGTCCTCTTTGATCCAGCTGCCTCGGTGATATGGAGATGTTTCCCTTGGGTTGGATGAGTCTCTCCCATGTTCTCCCCTTGGGGTCTGTCCCCACTGGTGGGATTTGGTGCCAGTTTGGGGATCCAGAGCTTGGATCTCCAGGCTACCTTGGTACTCGGGGCCAGGATCTGACCCAGGACCATGGGGGGAGCCAGGCAGGGCTCACCTGGCTGCTCCATCAGTGCCCAACTGAGAAGCTGATGGAGCTAATGGGGTTTAATAGTGTCTGAGCATCTCCTTGGGACATTCTGGGAGGTTTTGTAGCAAATGCAAATATCTCTTTCTGTATTTAACATCCTATTTTCACCTGACAATGGCTTTATGTCCTGTCTTTTCTTTTTCCTGCTAAAAATGAGCCCCATTAATTCCTGCCCCTGGGTTTCCAGAAGTGCCTGCCTTCCCTGGCTGGCTCCATCAGGTTTTTGGCATAAATTGATATTCATCTCCTAAGAGATGGTGGGTGATTTTCCTCCATCCCCTCATGCTCTCCTGCCTCTGCTCGCTTGCAGTTGTGGAGACCGAATGTGAGAGGAGCTCGGCCACCACCTACTTCTGGTACCGGGAGACTCTGGACATCTCCAACTCCATCTCGGAGAGTGGGGGGCTCAACTGGAAGATGACCCTGTGTCTGCTGGTGGCCTGGAGCCTTGTTGGCTTGGCCATGATCAAAGGCATCCAGTCCTCTGGAAAGGTGGGTATCAGCCTGGCTGGGGTCTGTCCTCGAGGCACAAGCATCCTGCCTGGACCATGCTCTTCTGCCCTGGTCTGGGGTGGCTGGAGGATGCTGCATCCCCTGGGTGCTCAGACCGACTCTGGAGTTGGGGACATCTCTGGGAGGATCCAGAATAAGATCAAAAGAGGGTGTTGGGAAGAGGTTTAGTCCAACTGACACCTGCAGCCACATCAGGCTCACCAGATCACCTGCATTTGGGGGCTGTCAACTCTTTGATCCCCTGATGAACCTCATCTTGAAGGACGGTCATAGGATGCAGGGGTGGGAGCTGAGCCCTCCTTCGCTAGGACTCTGCAGGAGAAGCAGGGCAGGGAGGACCAGAAAGCCTTGGGAGAGGGATGCCATCAGCTTGCAGAGGCCATTGATGTCTCAAGCAAGGCTATGTAAGCAGCAGGGCCAGGTGCAGAAGGTCTCCTGGGATGCTTGAACATCCCTGTCTCCAGATGTGCTCCGTAAAACATCTGGTGCATTAGCAGGGAGGGTGATGAGACCCCTGTCCCACAGCCCCCAGAGCCAGAGGGGTGGGAGTGAGCTGCAGGAGCAGGACCACGGCAGCAGGTGTCCCCTGTCCGGGATGAAGTCCCATCTCTCTCTGCTCATGGGGCAATGGAAATGTGCCCCCTGCCAAGAACCAGCTGGGAAGGGGTGGGGGTTCAGAACTGTCCTTCTCTGGAGCTCCCCAGGCACCAGCAGTTTGTGTTTCAAGGATTTTCTGAGCCAACACCAGTATTTTCACATTTGGTAGCCCCAACAGTTTTTTCTCTTTTAAGTGTATCTAAGCACTTTGGAAACCCACCTGAGCTTCAGCACTTGGAGCATCCTGCTCTGCCCTGAGGAGCAGAGCTCATTTTGGGGAGGGTAACCACGAAGGAGACCCCCAGTTGTGCTGTCCTTAGGTTGGGTGGGAGGTGGCTGAGCTGGGTGGGCAGTAAACGAGCTTGGACCCGTGTTCCACCCCTCTCGCTGTAGGTGATGTACTTCAGCTCGCTCTTCCCCTACGTGGTCCTGGTTTGCTTCTTGGTGCGGGGACTTCTCCTGCGCGGGGCGGTGGATGGGATCATGCACATGTTCACGCCCAAGGTGAGAGTCTCCAAGCAGGTTCTTCTCCTGGCTGGTCACACCGTGTTTTCCCTTATGCTCCCCACCCCAAAAACCAGCCTATCAACCCCAAACTACCTCGGAGATCCCGATATATCATCAGGATGTGCCAGTAGGACCCTAAATATGAGGTATGGCCAGGACCACCAAGAACCTCGTAAACTCATCACCCTGGAGCTGCTTTGGGCCTTGGCATCACTCCCCTCACCTTTGGGTGCCCAGACAGCAGGGTGGGGGACTGGGGGTGCCCGAGGCGATATATTTAAAGATTTCGTGGGAAGATGCTGGCTGGCAGCAAAACCTCTGCTGGTGGTATGCATGCCATTAATTAACCAGCTAATTAATTAATTAAGCAGAGATGTAGATGAATCAGCTCAGCCGGCAAGGCTGTTAGAAGATATTAATTATGATCTCTTGATGAATGATGCTCGGAGGCCTCCAGCCTGCAGCTCTGGCTCATGAGTGGTGGTGGGGGGAGGTTAAACAGGCCCACCAGCCAAGATGTTTGATTTCAAGTGCTCCAGGCGCTCTGGGGGCAGGAGATGGCTGGGTGAGGATGGAGACCCATCACTGGGTGGCACAGGGCTCCCTTGGGTGGCGGGGCAGGCACTCCAGCTTCCTAGGGCAGCTGGGTGGTCCACTAGGAAGCTGTAGGGCTTTGTACCAGAGACCGGGCTCTGGAGCAAGTGGAGCACCCAGAGACATGGTCAGGTCAAACCTTTGTACTGCCGTTCTCTGTGCCTCAGTTTCCCCCTCTGTGGAGAAGAGAAAAAGGACCTATGAGTACTGGGTGATGCAAGACTTGATGGTGGTAGGTCAAAGCATCCCCATGGCTCCTTCAAAACCAGCCCAGGCTGTGGGCACAGCAGCCTTTTAGTTTAACTCTGGCTCCACTGGGATGAGTTGTGAGGCCACCAAACCACCTGACTTCTTCTTCTTCTGTCTTCCTTCCAAGCTGGACAAGATGCTGGACCCCCAGGTGTGGCGGGAGGCAGCTACGCAGGTTTTCTTCGCCTTGGGCCTGGGCTTTGGGGGAGTCATTGCCTTCTCCAGCTACAACAAGCAGGACAACAACTGCCACTTTGATGCCACGCTTGTCTCCTTCATCAATTTCTTCACGTCCGTTCTGGCCACCCTGGTTGTGTTCGCCGTGCTGGGCTTCAAGGCCAACATCATGAATGAGAAATGTGTGGTGGAGTAAGACTTAATTTTTCTCTGTTTGGGGTGGGTAAGATCTTTGCTTCTGCTGGTTGTGGTGGGTCTGGAGGCAATAGAGTGCTCTGGAGCTGAGTGATACTGTGTCTTGGTGGACCCAAGTTCCTGATGGTCAAGACCTGGATCTCCAGAGGTGTCCCATGATAGCTGAGGGAGTTGGGTATTCAGCTCCTCCAACCTAAAACCCAGCCCCGAGATGATCTCTTGGTCTGCTAATTGAGGGTAAATCCAACATATCTCATTGGGTTTCCTGGGTTTCCCCCAGTTTCTGCTCGTTGTGGGGTCCACTTGTCTGCAAGGTTAAGGGAGCTGCTGTGCTGTACCTGAGGAAAGGAAATTTGTGCCCCTGGTGTTGTCTTCAGACAGTGAGCTGAATCCATGAAAGTCCTGGCCATGGAGTGTGGAGTCTCAGAGCAGGAGAGAAGCCACAGCAGTGTGTGGCTGAGAAGAAGGCACGGAGATGCCCATTCTCTGGTGGTCCCCCATCTGTGTCCTCTGTCATATGGCCTAATGCAATGTTGACTTGCACCTTGGGAAACTGCAAAGGGGTCCTCTGAATGGGACCTGGGTAACATGACCAGGGAGGTTCACCCTGCCTGGTGCGAAGGGCATCCATGGTCAGGGCCCGTCCTCCACCGTGGAAGGAAGGGGACATCTCAGGGTGACCAGGCTCTGCTCTCACTTAGGAATGCTGAGAAGATCTTGGGCTACCTGAACACCAATGTGCTGAGCCACGACCTCATCCCACCCCACGTGAACTTCTCCCACCTCACCGCCAAGGACTACAATGAGATGTACAGGGTGATCATGACAGTGAAAGAGGGGCACTTCAAAGAACTGGGCTTGGATGCTTGTCTGTTGGAGGACGAACTCAACAAGGTACCTGGTGGCTCTCCTAGTAGGACCAGAAGGTCACCTATCCCATTGCCTCTCCCTGTGACTTGTGTCACTCCTGGTACATGGATCTGGAGACCATCCAGGGATGAGGATTCCCTGTCCCTGTGGTCTTTCCCAGCACAGAGTGGTCCTGCCTAGGGTGGGGGAGACGTCTTACCATAGCAAGTCTAGCAGGGTCATCACCACTTCCAGGCTGGGGTCCCAGAATGGATTTTTCTTTCCTTGAAGAGTGGTTTAGTGCCTCAGGAGAAACCTGAGGGATGCAGGGGCTTGGAGGCTGTGCCCTTAATGTGTTTCTCCTCACCTTTTGTTCCTCTCTCCCCCTGAACAGTCAGTGCAAGGAACTGGCCTGGCCTTCATTGCCTTCACAGAAGCCATGACCCACTTCCCAGCCTCACCGTTTTGGTCCGTCATGTTCTTCCTGATGCTGATAAACCTGGGGCTGGGCAGCATGATCGGGACCATGTCAGGCATCACTACGCCCATCATCGACACCTTCAAGGTGCGGAAGGAAGTGTTCACAGGTGAGGTCTTTTCTCCTGCAACCTCCTGGGGAAGGGGTGGAGGGTCCCCATTGCCCTGGGGCATCACTCCAGAAGAGTGTGGACATAGCGGACATGTACTGGGCCCTGCTCATGCAGGGAACGGACCTTGTGGAGGAGGATTTGGTTCCCCTTGGGGTGCCCTCTTGACCATGCCCATTTGCTCCCCACAGTTGGTTGCTGCATCTTTGCCTTCGTGGTGGGACTGATTTTTGTGCAGCGCTCTGGGAATTACTTTGTCACCATGTTTGACGACTATTCAGCCACGCTGCCACTCACAGTCGTGGTCATCCTGGAGAACATTGCTGTGGCCTGGATTTATGGCACCAATAAGTAAGGCGTTCGTACAACAAAAAGAGTAACTGTGCTGTAACTCCCGGCTAAAAAAACCCCACCTCCTTCCAGCTCTATTCCATATGGCTTTTTTCCCAAGAGGCCAGCTCTGATGGAGCAAGTGCCTGAGAGGCAGTGACCTTACAGAGGCAGGAACTCAGTTCACCTTGATCCTCCTGCCCTGCCCTAGGTGTAACCCAGGCCCAGGAACAGGTCCTTCTAGTGGGTATCTACTGTTGGTTGTGGTGCTCTGTCACTCATGGTTACCCTTTTGTCCGAGGTTTCCAGGTCCTTCTGGAAGAGGACCTTGTTCCCCAGTGCCTGTTCTTGTTGTTCATGAGTTGGCCAGAGCAAAGGAGCTTCTGGCTAATGCTCAAAGGGCCTTTTCCTTAGGAGGTTCCCAACCAGTCCTACGGGTTTGAGGGACACTGAGATGCTTGCCTGGATCAGCTGGGTGGTTCTTCAGCCTCTATCTTGAGCATAATTTACAAAGGGGGCTCCTGGGAGGGAGTTTCTTACTTGAAGGTGGGGAACGGCATGGTTCCATCTCTTCTTCTCGGCAGGTTCATGCAGGAGCTGACGGAAATGCTGGGTTTCCGGCCCTATCAGTTCTACTACTACACCTGGAAGTACGTCTCCCCCATCTGCATGGCCGTGCTCATGACAGCCAGCATCATCCAGCTGGGAGTCAGCCCCCCGGGCTACAGCGCCTGGATCAGAGAGGAGGTGAGCATGGATCAGAGAGGAGGTGAACACAGCTCCCATCCCCACAGCCACCTCCACCCCAGATCCAGGCTGAGCAGGGGGCAGCGGAGAGCTGAAGACCACCCTGCTCTTCCCAGCCCTTTCCTTCCTTTCTCCTCCCCTCTCCTGCTGGGAGATGTCCTGCCTGTGGCCACTCTGCGGGCAATCAGGTCCACACTGTCCAGAAGTCTCCAGCCAGCTCTGAGCCATGGGCTGAAGTTAGAACTTGGAGGCTGATTTGCTTCCACAGCTACACGCTGTGTGCAGGACCATGTTCTTTTCCTTGAATTGAACCCACCTTCCAATAGCTTCATCTGGTGCCCCCGAGGATGAAGGATGGCAGGAATTGGCCAGCACTTAGGAGACGTTGTACCTGGTGTGCATCACCTTTGCTGTAACAGCCCCTTGACACTAGTATCTCTCTCTTCCAGGCTGCAGAAAAGTTCCTTTTCTACCCAACCTGGGCCATGGCTATTCTCATCTCTCTGATCATCCTGGCATCCCTCCCTCTGCCTCTGGTCTTCATCCTCCGACAGTTCCACCTTGTGTCGGACGGCTCCAACGCCCTCTCCGTCACCTACAAGAAGGGCCGGATGATGAAGGACATCTCCAATTTGGAAGACAACGACGAAACCCGCTTCATCCTGAGCAAAGTGCCCAGTGAGACCCCCTCCCCCATGCCCACGCACCGTTCCTATCTGGGTCCCGGCAGCAACTCCCCCATGGAAATGAGCACTGCCCCCAACGGACGATACGGGAGTGGGTACCTACTGGCCAGCACCCCCGAATCCGAACTGTGATGGTTGCCTGCCCACCACCCCCACCGGGAGAGGAAGTCACTGGGGAGTGGATCCTGGCTGTCCAGGCAACAGGAAAATTAATTCGTAAAGAAGATGAAGAAGAAAACCCCCTCTTAAAATCGTAACCCAAAGCATTTCCAAGGTTGACATCAGGAAGAAGGGACCATGGGAGGGGCAGGACTCCTCTGACAACCCTCCCGTGAAAGGTGGGATCCCCTGGGCTTGCCTTTGGGGAAGGGAGGAGGAACAAGAGACGCTGCAATACCTTCCCGAGAGTTTTTTCTCCTGCAGCTCGTGTCTGAAGCAAAGAATCTCTCGTTTCTAAGGAGCCGATGGTTGGAAAAAGGACCTGGCGTCAGGAGGAAAGCCAACCACGCTTCCTCCTGTCACCCAGCGCTCTTCCCTCCCAGTCTGTTGTCCTTTAGCGGGGAGGAGTCATGGCCTTATTCCAACGAGCACAATTAACCATCGATGTTTCATAGCACAAAAGGGTGCTGTTGTTGTCACCATCGTTGTTGTTGTTGTTGTATCTCCTGTAGGTTTTTATAGCTGTGGACACACTCAAATAACCCCAGAATTTTGACCAGGGAGCAGCATGGGGCTGGCTGAGATGTTGCAATGAGTGAGACGGTGGATGGTGCCTCCTTGGTTTTGTCACCACCAGCGTGGGGACTGCGTTGGTGGGTTGTTCTGAGACACCCACCCCATGGTGGGTCACGTCACGTCCATGGGATGATGTGGTCAGCGTGCTCTGTGGTTAGGCAGTTATTGTGCTGAGTGGCAGAAGGTCCTCTGGAGTGGTGATTTGGACGTGTAAGCATGTGGGGAGGGTCTGGACAGGGTCACATTGATGGGGGTCAGGAGTGCTCTCCTGGAATTACTCCTGATGTGGGATGCTCTGCTGAACCAAAATCCCCGGTGTGGTGATTGTCTCCTCTTGCCACTCTCTTTAGACGTCCCAGAGGGACAAGCAGAAGAGCTGTGGGACATCCAGTCCCATCACAGTCCTGGTTTAGCTCTCAGGAAACCGCCCCCTGACTTACCTCCGGCTGGGGGGAGCTAGGCAGTGATTATTTCTGGAAATATGTGGTCATTTCTCATAGCTTCGAGCCAGGGCCTCTGCATTGGCCTCATGTTGCACCTCCATGGGGGCTCACCAGCCTTTGGATGGGGGTAACCAGCGCTTGGGGACAGCAGAGGTCCAAGCAGCAGTTACTGGGAGTCAGTGCCAGGTCCCAGTGTCCCCATTAGCTCTTGATCCGGAGGGTGAGCCTCTGTTAGAGTCCAGGGACCTCCATTCTGCCCATCCATGTTATTGGGGCACCAGATTCATGTGCCCTTGTGTTGTTTCTCCCCATGCCATCTAGGAAAGGTTGGGATCTCCCGGCTCTGAGTCTCTCCCACTGGGACTGAAGGTCATTTTCCTGAATCCTACATACATCTGAGCATTTCTGCCAAGGGCACCAGTGTTATGGGGCATCTTTCTCCTTTTCTCATGGGGAGGTGGGAGCAGCAGCCTGCTTGCACCCTCTCCCCCTCTCATCATGTTGTTGTGGCCTCCAAAAGCTGAGGGAGCTCTTCATCCGTGGTCCTGCTGGGCTTAGATCCTGCATGATGGTATTTCAAGCCAGCCTGAAGGCCAAGTTTAGGGGTGCTTGCCCACGAGCCCTTCTCTCCTTCGCTTTCCTATCAATGGGTGAAGAAACACCTTGATTCTCCTTTTGGCTGGGAGGCGAAGGCAGAAACTATCCGGTCCATTGGCCACATCCTTGAATTCTCTTCACATCCCTGGGTCCAGGAGATCCCCTAAAATGATGTTTGTGATCCTTCATTTTTAGTCCTTCTCCATGGGCTTGGCTGGTGACCTGGAGACTCCTCCTGGACAATTAGCTCATGCCCTTCATTAACCATTTTTCTGCAGGGGGGGTGTGATGGAGGCATGGACTGAACCAAAGCAGCTCCATCTTTGATGGCTCCGAGAAGCACCAGCCCAGTGTGGTCAGGATCAGCCATGCTCTTGTCCCTCTTCCAGCGTTTCCCCCTTCACCATCCCCTCCACTGTCTCTCTCCTTATTTCTACGTCCCCACCATGCAGAGGGATGTGAAAATAGCCCCACCACACCATCCCTGAATGGAAGAAGCACAAACCCCATGGCGTTCCCCAACCGTTAGGCAAGATGTTCCTTCCCATCTCTTACTTCTCCCTCCATCCCCAGTGTCCTCCACCCGACCAGCAAAACAGAGCATGAGCCAAACCGTTGCCCAACGTCACCTTCCCGATGCCCCTGAGCCCGGGGGCCGGATTCCCACCGTAGCTCCCATGGAGTTACTGGAGCAGGACACCTCCCGTAGTGCTCGGTCCCCTCCACTCCCGGGGGGTGCTGCTCCTCAGACCCCGGAGGAGGAAGGATCCGACCCTCCGTCTCTCCCATCCCCATTCCCAAACCAGCCAGGGAGGAGGTCGCTTTCCTCCCTTCTTCTTGCAGCGTCAATAAGAGGCAAAGTCAATAAGAAGGCAACGAAAAAAAAA
>JAHREE010088283.1:0-11079 GCA_033628505.1 Tringa tobata | reverse complement strand
ATGCCTCCATTCCCACCCGCGCTGCCCCGGGGAAAGCTGAACCCATTTCATCTAAAGTAACCCACGGTTATTTTCTTTCCTGTTTTGTTGTTGTAGTGGAAAATTCTTTGCTGCTGTTCTTTTATCCTTTTCGGTTTAGCAAGTCTCTTAATTTCCACTTCATCCAAAAAGATAGGGACACGTGGTTCCCATTGACTGGGCAGGATGAGCAGGGCTGTAGTGCCAAGAGCTCTAATGCCGCAGCTGGATGCGGCCGCCTCGTCCATCCCTTCCAACGCGGGCTGGCTCAGGAATTCTGCTGGCTCAGGAATTCTGCTGACTCCGCCAGCCTGCGCTGCTCAGCATCACCCTCTCATGCCAGCTGCGGGGAGGCAGGAGACATCCCAGCTGGTGTAAAGCCAGGGGGTACGAAGCTAACAATTTGGGGGATCAAATTGGACACAACAAGGGCGAGTTCTTACCGGATCAGCACTTTGCATCTTGCGGCTCCAATCCCGTACCCTGAATGCAGAGTTATTGCCCGAGCAAACCCCCGCCCGGCTCCCCCAGGGACCCTGACGCTGCCTCCGCCACGGGATGGGTTTTATTTGCCCCGCTGATGGCTGCCTCTGGCTTAGGTTCTGCTTCAGGAATGTTCATTTTTCTGACTTTCCTCAGGTACGAGGCTGTTCCTGCAGGCAGCGGGGTGCCGGCTCTGAAGGATGTGGCCATGGTGAAGACAAGGCTGCAGAGGGTGAGAAGGGATGGGGAGCATCCACCGGGATGGGCAGCACTGGGAGCCGCCGGCCCCAACCTCTCCTCCCCATCCACAGGTCTCCGAGGAGCTCTCTCAGTGCTCCCACAACATCTTCGACCTGCAAGGGGTGCTGGATGGGATTTTATCCGAGCTGGTGAAGCACAGGCAGCAAGTGCACGAAGACAAAAGGTTTGTAGCACCAGCTTTACCAAAAACCCCTGCTGATGCTGGGCTGTCCTCTGCTGGGCTGAGCAGACATCGCTGCCTGCTCCCAAACAGCCAGGGATGTGCACGATGTCCCTCGATCTGGACATGGGGAGCAGCAGTGTCCCCGAGTTTACAGCATGTTGGGACTTCACCCTGAAGTGCTAACTTCACCCCAAAGTGCTAATTTCACCCCAACCTCGCACCCTTCCTCTTGCGGGGCCTCACGCTCCCCTCCCTGTCCCCATCTCAGCATCCGGCAGATGGAGTGCTGCCTGGAGAAGATGCAGCTGATCTACAAGCAGTTCAAGAAGGCCAGGACGTGTCTGCGTGAGTGACGGGGACGGTGACCCTGGGGACACGAGGCACAGGGCTGCAGCAGGGACACCCCTGTCCCCTGGAAAAATGCATTCTTTCACTTTGCTGGCTTTAGCAGTTATTTCTGAGCCGTGACAGTGGTCCCAGGGGCTGCAGCCCTAAAAAGCTCCTTGAGTGATCTCTGGGTGCTGTGAGATTTACCTGTTTATTGGGTTATTAACACAAAAGCCCGTGGAATGTGTTCTGGCAGGTGACTGTTGTCTTTCCTCCCCAGGGCTGGGCTACAACGAGGAGCAAATACACAAACTGGATAAGTAAGTCCCAACCCTCTCCCCTTTCTGGGACTGGCCCCACGCTGCGGCCAGGAACCTCTTTGGTGTTTCCAGCTGAATCCTCAGGGGATGTAAAATACTCCTGGGTCACTAAAATTGAGAGGGGGCACCTAAAAGTCACTTCTGTGTCAGCTCATGGATGCAGGACCTTTCCCAGCAAACTTTTTCAAGCTATAAGCTATTTGGGACAAAGATGTGAGAAAACCTCTGCAGACCTGGGGAGAGGGAGCTGCTGTTGGGCCAATTCCCCGTGTGGGACTGCAGAGAATTGTTCCATTTCAGGCTGTTTCTCCCACCTCCTCAGTCTGTGGCCATTTATTCGCTGAGATGCTGATTTAGGAAGTGTCCATGCTTTCGTATCTCTCTAACTTTCTGTGGGAGTGAAGTATCCGATGGCTTTTGTATCTTTAAAAATCCTCCTTTCGGTTTCCACTGAAACCAGGAGAATTTAACACGGGCAAGAAATAAAATGCATGTGTCAGTATGTTCCAGGAACGGTGAAATTTAACAGCCGGCTCCTTTATCTTAATTAATCTTCACTCAACCTTGGCCATTTGCCATGAACTCCAAGGCAAAGACTTCTCAGAAGTGCCCCGGGATTGGGGGTGACAGCCCAGCTGTCCCTGTCCATCCCCCCCTCCCCAACCCCCAAAACCTCCCTTTCCATCATAATTTGGTTTTGTTTTCTCTGTAACACTGATGCAAAATTCAGAGCATCCCGTCCCCCATTCGGGAGCCAGCTTTAGGTTTGCTGCCATGTGACCTGGGGATGTTAATTTTCATACATTCAAGGAAATAAGGGTGTTCTCTCTGTTTTTCTGGTTTTAGGGTGAATTTAGGGCATCTGGCCAGGAAGGTTCTGTTGATTTTCCAGGAGGACTGTGTCCAGCGGTACCAGGAGGCCCTGGCTCTCCACGGCAGCAGTTTGAGGTACCAGCCCCTGCCCAGCTCTCTCCAGGGTTTCGGGACCCTGATGGGGATGGGAGAGGGGATTTTCCAGGAACCCACCAACGACTGGGGCTTCCGAATGCTCTCTGCTATTGATCCAGTGTTGGGATGTGGATGGAGATGATGTTACTGGTAACTGCTGCTGAGGGACTCCTAAAGGGGTAATAAGAGCTTGAAGAAGCAGCTCAGTGTCACTGCTGGAAATCCTGCTGTGAACTCTGGTTCTGAGCCTGTGCCATATATTTCTGCCCTGTTATTTGAAGTTTGTTGTGTTATTTTTTTTTTAAAGCCTCCTAAACTTGCAGGTTGACTTCATGCAGCTGGTTTCCTTGCCCTCCTATGGGGAGAGGTTATTTTATCAGGACAAAATTGCTATTGAGACAGAGAGATCTACTTATTAGGAATGATTTTCTGCTAAATGGTGTTTGGGGAATAATGCAAAGAGCGAATTACCCTGCAGTGATTGAGCACAATCCGCTGCCCGTGACAGCAGCAAAGAGCAGGGGTGAGGGGGAGGCAGTTAGGGGAAGACAATGTTGCAGAAATTGGATTTTTATGGCAAGGTTGCTTTTAGAGAGCAGCATCCATTCCCCTGGGCTGCCAGCGTGGGCAGAAGGAGAATGATTTTCTATAACGCCTTAGAATGAAACCCAGCTTTTGACCTGGTCCTTATTTCTGGTGGGGAGTAGCCTTGTGTAGGATTTACTAGGGGGGTGGGGAGGGTGGATTTTTGGGCTAGAAATTTGTTTCAGGTGCTCAGGAATGCCCTGGGAGCAGCCTCCTGCCCTCCCTTTTCCTCGGTGCAGCCAGAGGTTTCCAATCCAAGCTGCAAACCCTTGTCCACGGGCAGTTTTCACCTCGGGGACAGAGGCTGTTGCCCACAGTCACCTCCCACCACATCCCATTGTGGGACAGTGACATCTCCCCTTGGCTTCAGCGGGAATTTTGTCTCAGGGTGAGATTCCTCTCTGGGTGTAGAGCCCCCAGACCTGTGCAGCATGGGAGCCCCGTCTGCACTAAAGCAGGGCTTTTACCTTTGCTCCTAGGGAGGAAAAAGACTTCTTAGTGTTTTTCTGGTGTATTTTTGTATCTGTTTTTCTATCCTTAGGGAGAAGGCCTTGTGAGTCACAACTGGATATTTTTAATTTATTATTTCGGTTTTAATTGTCCTGTTTTGAGTTTCTTCCTGCAGGCAGCCAGGGTTTGTGGTGTGGTGGCTGTTTTTCTGGGGACTGGAGGTGGATCCCTCACCTTAAATATTCTTTCCTCTTCTTTTTTTTTTTTCTTTTTTTTTTTAAAGCCAAACCAAACCTTTTCTTATGCAACTCACATTTTTCCTGCCTGGTGCCTGGCACCTCTGCCCCGGGGTCCTCCCAAAAATCACATTTACCCCTGAGGCTGAAGGGGGGACACTGCTCACAGCATCACCCCCCGGGCAGAGCCCACCCAGGGCTGCCTCTTCTGGGCTTTGGTGTCAGCAGAGCTGCCCACAGAGTCTGACCCCGGGGGGTGTGTGCGAGGAACTTTTCCATCCTTTATAGACTCCAAACATGAAAGGAGAGCACGGAAAAAGAAATGCAAACCCAAGGATGCTCAGTCCTTCACAGGGGACAGAGCAGCAGACTGTGCAGCATGTGGGGCAGAAGTGATGGGCTCGAGATGTCTCTTGGATAAGCAAGACTTTCCCTAATTAATTTGCTATTAGTGTTGTTTGGATAACCTTGCCAACAGTGAGCTGCAACCATAATTACAACGCTGTCGTGACTCATTTGCTTTCCTTCAGGATTTTAACTTAGATCCAGAAAGGTTTGCAGAAAGCAATACAAAAATAAAATAATAAAAGAACAAACAAGAAGATCTAATGATTCACCCTGCTGCCAAACGTTGATTGGAAATTTTGTCGTCGTCTTTCTTTCTAGGAAAGTTTGTGAGATAAAGAAGCACCTGAAGAGGCTCAGCAACCACATCAGCGCCTGCAGCGTGGAGACGATGGAGTGCCAGGACTGCCTGCAGAGTGTAGGTGCCCGGGGACAGAATCTTAGAATCATAGAATCATTTAGGTTGGAAAAGACCCTTGGGATCATCGAGTCCAACCATATGATGCTGCTGCCCCCTCTCCCAGCACCCACCAGGAGCAGGGAACACACTGGAGCCTTTCTAAATAACTTGCTGCTGTTTTTGTGGGCAATCAGCACTGGAGATCTTGCTTTGCCCCCACTGAGCAGAGGAAGGAGCGGGTAAACCTTTGGCAGGGGCTGCCTGGCACTGGGGGATCTCTACCCACTAGACAGGAATTGCTGTAGAAGAAAAGATGATGCTTCACCTCCAGCTCTCCCCATGCTGACAAGCGGCAGCGCAGCCACCCAGCAAATGCTCTGGCCTTTTGGTTATTTTATGTTTTTTGTTCTGGAGCAGTGGATGTGCTGGGTGTGACTACGTGGGGGTCATTTCCCCAAGTGTTTTGTCCCCCTCTTGTCCCGGGGTGGGCAGTGGCAGGGGTACAGGGAGGGCACTGCAGCCCCCAGGGGTTAGACCACGGCGACCAGCCAGGGGCTGCCAAGTCTCTCCGTCTCCGCAGG
This sequence comes from Tringa tobata, assembly GCA_033628505.1. Lineage (NCBI taxonomy): Eukaryota > Metazoa > Chordata > Aves > Charadriiformes > Scolopacidae > Tringa > Tringa tobata. The sequence goes on along the minus strand of JAHREE010088283.1, from coordinate 5,962 downwards.
CTCTGGACAGGTTTCTCCAGATGGAGAAACAGAGTTTGGCCCCGGATCCTTCTGCACCTTCACCCGTCCATCCGAGCCAGGCACGCCAGGAGATAGCTTTTCGGTGAGTCTTTTGGAAGAGGGGGTTTGGGGACAGCCTGACTCCCCAGGGAAAAGCGGGACCTCCCGGGATCCTCTGGATGAGGAGGGGGGAGCGTTGGGGTGAGGGCTCGATGTCCGCAGGGCTGGGACAGTCTGTGCTCAGCCCTTCACCGTGGCCCTGCTGGGTGCCATCCCCTCTGGGTAGCCTATGAGGTGTCCCTGCCAACCTCGGCCAGCCCTTCCGTGGGGAGCAGGAGGCTGAGCAGCACGGGGGTAAGGGGCTGGTTGTGTCCCCGGCAGGATGCGGGAGATCCTGGAGCAGATGAGGTCAGTAACTTGTGATCTCCAGTTCAACAACAGCATCATCGAGCGGTGAGTAAGAGCAGCCAGAGATGCCCCTCTGAGCAGCGGGTCCTGCCCTGGGAAGGGGTGTTGGGGCTGGGGGGGTTCCCTGGGGACCCATGAATGAGCCCCAGCATCGGGGGCTGTGCCTGACGTCGGGCACAACTCATGAGCTGGTCCACACGGGAGGTTTAACGGCACCAAGTTTACATCATCATCATCATCTGGCAGCAGAAGAGAGTTTCTCTTTCTTGGGAGTTTCTGCATGATCTTCTGCAAATGCTGTGTCACGTCTACACCCTCTTCCCAGCCTTTTTCCTGCACTGCCCAGCGCTGGCACTGCCACCGACAAGTGGATGCTTTCCATTCCTGGAGGAAACGCTCTGCAAACCCCAGGACCTCACTGCTGACAAACCCCCCACTGGGTTTCTTCCTCTGCTACCTTTTTTGGGGGGTCTTAATGCAAATCAACAATATGAAGATGCGCGTCAAAATGTCAAAGAGTTTCAGATCAGACTTTAAAAGGGAAAAAAAAGGAAATGGGTGATTCAGCCCAGCCCTGTTCTTATAGGACCAACTCTGTTGCAGCGTGTTCCACTGTGACTAAGGGGATAAGAAAGGTCTGGGATGCTTTCAATATGAAGAGCTGATCCCAAAAGACACAGGAACAAGCCCAGAGCCTGGTGCCCAGCCCAAGTTGTATTTTGGGGCTGCACGAGCCCAGGCAATCCCTCTAGAGCCTAAAGCCTTTGGTTTTGTTCCTGCAGGTTAAGTGGAGCTGCCCCCACTCCCGGTATTTGAGACCTGGTGAATTTGCAGCTGCTGAAGCAAAACTGCTTTCCTCAGCAGGGAACACTGACAGCACTTTGGGTCCAGAGCGATGGAGACGTTTGATGTTCATGCTTGAGGAGCTCTCTGTGTCCTACCTCTCCGCTCCAGCACTTTTGCACATTTGACCAGCATTAGTTTTGAGTGGCTTCAAGCCTTGAGCCTTTGAAAGTTTGACCAGAAAATTGGGGGTATTTTTTTTCCTTTTAAAAAGTGCTTGAAGGACTTCATGTTTTTCTAGCTTCTGTGTATCACCCTGTCAGATGATGAAGAGGAAGAGGCTGGACAGATAAATTATCTTTTAGTGTCTTACTCGCTTAGAGATTACTCCCACTTTTAACACACTTTTGCTCCCTGAGGCTTCGTAGACCATGGAGGAGCCCAGGGCAGGAGGGATGTGGTACCTGATGGACGGGAGACTGGATCCAGCCCAGGATGGTCCCAGTGCTCTGCCCGGGAGGTGACAGCATGGGGAAGGCTGAAGCCACAGCCTCTGCCCATGGGTGCTCCAGCCTCTCCTGCTCCAGGGCTTCTCCTCCAGCCCAGCCCCAGGTTTGGGCTGCGGGGGGGTTTGGGAATGGGAAGCTGAGGGATGCTTCTCTTTTTTTGGTACGTTTCTATAAATGTAACTGAGTCCTGTGTTTATGCCCATGGGGGTGTGTGCCTTCTGCAAACAACCTTGTTCTGAAACTGTGCCTCCAGCCACCAAACCTGGGGGTGTTACTAAATACCAGGGGAAAATCAGATGAAAGGGCTCCCACGAGCCCTCTCCAGACACTGCTCTGCAAGAGAAAGCAGGGCTGTTTCTTTTTCTTTTTCAGGTGAGAGATGAAAAGAAATCCTAAGCAGTCACCTCTGCCATTAACGTGCAGGGTGAAGGGATGCATTGATCTGTGGGGTGACAGCAGCCGGGGTGGCAGAGCGGGGATGGGGACAGCAGGGACCCACGTAGGTGCTCTGTGGGACTGGCTGTGAGCACTTGGAGCTGCCCTGGGCAGGAGATGCCCAACACTTCATTCCTGTTACGCTCCTGGGAAATAGGATGGAGGGGAAACCTGTTCCCCCCCCACCTCTAATTTTCCTATGGTTTTTGACCTTGGGTTTTATGAGGAGCTGTAATCCTCCAGTTATGGGCTGAGTCAGCCGCTCGCCGGCAGCAGCGTGTGGAGCAGCGATACGGGGAGTCTGGGGTCTCAGGAGCACTCGATGGTATCAAGGAGCTCTTTGTGGGAAGAGTCGGTCCCGCCGCCCCTCCATCCACCTCTTCCTGCCTGTCCCCAGGGTGATTGATGTGTTGTCACCCAGATCCCACACCCCGCAGCACAGCCGAGGGCACCAAAAGCTGCAGCCAGAGCCAGGCAGGGCCGTAACTCCCACCCAGCTGGGATCTTACACCTGGGGGGCTCCTGCCTGACCCATGGCAGAATTACCTTGGCTCTTCTCACCCCTCCCTGGCACACACGAGTGAAAAGACACACAGATCCCTGCCCCGTGAACTCTCTTACTGGGGTAGGGGGCTGCACTAGTGATGCTCACGGGGTGGCAAACGGCCAGTGGGAAGTGCAGGTCGCTTTGCCCCCACAGTCTGCACCAGCAGGAGGCACGAATATCTGGATCCGTCCCTGTCCCCTCCATAAACCCTCTGTGTTTGCCCGGTTTCTACCTGTGTGCAAACCATGACTGGCTGCCGGGGTTACAGCAGGTTGGGGCAGGGACCGGGGGGTCGGGACTTTGGCAGCAGCGGCACCGGCAAAGTCCAAGGGCGAGGGACACCCTGCACCTCCCCGGGGACTGGTGGTGGATCTGGCAGGAGAGGCTGAGCCATCATCTGGGCAAGGAAACGTGTCTGACTTGAGCAGCGGGGATGCTCAGGTGCCTGCCCAGACCCATCCCTCAGCAGAAAATGGAACACCCGGCTCTGCCCTTCACCTTTCCTCAGTTTCCTTTCCTCAGTTCCCTTTCCAGCCCTTTTTCTGGAGGTGACACACATTAGGTAAACCCAGAGCCTTCAGGCAAGTCTGGGCCTGCCCTGGCTGTTCTGGTCCCTGGAATTCACCCCCAGGAACCCAGGACTCACATCATTTCAGTGCCCGGAGGCAGAGCAAGGACAGGGAAGGGGGAGGCTGCCGTGGATGCTTCTTGGATTGACCGTGGCAGCAAGTGTTTGTGCCCTCTGCGGGGAGACATACGGGGACATAAGGCAAAATACTGCATCCCTGGAGGCAAACATCTTGCTGCAGCGCTGCCCCGAGTCTCAGCAAAGGAGAAAAATGAGCAGGGAGTGGTGGCTCCAGGGCTGTGCCCAGATTTACACTCTTGTAAGAATAGGCCAAGTGTGCCCAGGAGCTCCCCCCGCCCAGGAAACCTTCCCGAGCGGAATTTGGCACCAAAACTTCCCATTCGTTTTCATTGTAAAAACCAACATCCTGACTGTCAAACCCAACTGCTTGCCGTAGAAGAGGTGGAACTAAGCCATCACTTAAAAGCTCTTCTCCCGCAAATTATTTTCTAGGATTCTCCTAGTTTTAATAAGGAACGTTGTTTTAAATCCAGCTGGAGATCCCTGACATCCCCGTAGGAGCGGGGCAGGGAGCCCGGGCAGAGTCTCCTGCTGCACTTCCTCGGACTCCGTGGAGCTGCACTGATTCGTACCAGCTGAGTGACCTGGAACATGTTTGGCTTCCACAAAGAGGGATTTATTTCTTGGCAAAAAGAAAAAAGGGTTTTTGCTAATAGCCCTTGTCATGCTTAAACTGCCATAACACAGCAGCTGCGAAGGGGGCTCCCGGAATCCAAAGGAAACAGGAATTTTCCTGCCAATGTTAATTAAGAGTTGGTTGGGTTTTTTTCAAGTATTTTAACCCTTGGCCTAAAGGAGCTTCAGATGCTGTCAGAGCTGGATACCTGCAGAGACAGCTGAGGAGGATAACAACTCTGCCACATCTCTTGCACGGGTATGAGCCAAAGTTTCCTCCTTTGACAGAAAATACTACGCTTATTTGTACTAGAAGCTGAGCTCTGCAGCTTCCCCGGCCAGCCCTGGCACAGCCATGTCGGCAAGAAGAGGACAACACGTGGGGCCCATGGGCAGAGACTCCTCCGTCAGCGGGGAGGGAGGACTTTCCCAGGGATGTCAGCCTCCCCGGGGAAGTTTCCTGCAGGCTTTGCAGGCTGCTCCCGGGCTCTGCGGCCGCTCGGCTCCTGGGCAGCGGGGATTTCCTCGGGGACGAGGGAAACCAAAGGGCTCTGGAACCAGTGGGAGATCCCCTCCTGCCTCCTCCGTCCTGACACTGCCAAACCGAGACTGAAACCGTGCCCCAGGATGGAACTGGAAAAGCAAACGTCCAGAATGATTTTAACAAGTTCCCAGCCACGTAGATCTTTGCCCTCAGAAAGGTCGTTTGCTTTCTTGAAGGTGATTCCTTATGCTATTAACGGTCTGTTGTGATGGTCTGTGTAACTATTAACACAGGATAAAATACTAAGTTTTTGGGAAACGATTTCCCCAGGAATAAATCTGCTGCTGTACCTGGGCAGAAGCAGAGGACGTATGAAAGTGAATCAGGATCCTGAATGGGGAAGAAAAAGACCTTCCAAAAATTAATCTTGCTACTTAGCACAGAACAAAAACTAGAATATTTCAAGCTGCGTTACTGCTGTATAGGTTTTAAGCTCTTATTAGTGACTGCTTATGGCACTAGTCTTTTGTAACTCAGAGCCAGTGTTTCAATCCATCCCTCAAATTAAAATCCTTGAAAAGGATTTAGATATCCTTGGCTTATCCTGTCCTCAGGAATTCATGCGAGACATCAAATTCAGCTTCCCCTGAGCGCAGAAACCAGGATTCCCACAGCCCAGCACCGCACTGGCTGCAGCCACCTCTTCACCTGCCTGCTCTCACTCAAACCGAAGAAATTCAGCAGCAATTCTGTCCGAGTTACGTATTTCAAACCAGTGTGACCGAGAGCAGCAGAGAGGGGATGGTCTGGGTCAGAGAGAGCCCACAGCACGGGCAGTGCAAGGCCAGTCATGTCCTGCGTGACTCGGGGTGACCGTGTCACCCTCTCTGTGCGACCGTGTCACCCTCTCTGTGCTGGGCTCCATCCAGATGCAGGGGAAAAAGGGTGGTAGCTCGTTTCGTGCCTCTTCAAAGGTGTTACGGTGACAGGGGACCTTTGCATTGTGAGAGAGAACCAGTTCAAAGGAAGAGTCACTTAGTCATCAGGCTGCCGGGGTGGCAGAGGACAGTCCAGCCTCCTCCCCCGCCTTGTGCATCCCTCCGTTGCCCAGGGGAGAGGTTTGCTAGCCAGGCACGGGTGTCCTCGGAGCTGGAGCCGGCTCGGAGCCACTTCAAAAGCCGGCCATCACATTTTCCCTTTCGCGTTTCCCACGACCGCAAGAGCCTCATCTGGGAGAGATAATTGCCTGCTCTCAGCGCCCTCAGCGCCGCGCCGGAGCCCCTCTCAGTGGGGAGAGGTAATTTGCTCCAGCTGCCCCCCCAGCCTGCCCCACGCACAGCCCCGCACAGCCCCGCTGCCGGGAGAGGGGGTTCCCACCAGCTCCTTTTAACAGAGCGCCCCACGGGTGACCCGACAGCGCCGGGGGGGCAAAGCCCGGGATGTGGCTGGAGAGAGCCCCGGTTCTGCTTTGTGCCGGGGGGACCCGGACCGGGGGGCGACGGATACGCTCCCCCAGACACCCTGGGTCGAGT
>JAHREE010088280.1:0-19595 GCA_033628505.1 Tringa tobata | reverse complement strand
TGTATATCTGCTTGCCTTTTTTGTTTAGGAAAAAATTGAAAAGCACTTCAAAGTATATTTATCAGACTCTGTTTTTGAATGGGGAGAACAGTGATATCAAAATTTGTGCTCTGGGAGAAGAATGGAATTTGCATAAGATATATTTGTGTCAGGTAAGTGGCTTCTTCACGATAGAAACTGTTTAATAAAAGAGTGTCTGGTAAATGTTAAGTGTGATGAGATTTTTTTTTTATTTTTGTTTTTTCTTATACTTCAGACCTAGCACTCTTTCTGTGGGTGCAAACAGTGAAACAACTTGTGTTGTGCTTTTAATAGTAATGTTAGGAAGCGTAGCTGTACCTTTGTGTTTGAAAAGTTTCTTTGGTTCTGTCTCTTCCTATTTAATTTTTCTAATCTACTTGTCTTACTGCATCCTTTGTGAAAAGGAATGCAGTCATGGAAATTGTGTTTTGATGTCCTGAGAATACATTCGTGTTTGCTAAATAAACAGCTGAGAGTCTCCATGATGTTAAGATTATTGCAGAGCAAAGAAAGCGCTTTCAGGATGGATTTGTAAAGCACATTGTAACCTGGTTCAGTTTTACTCTTTGTTGGGACTCAAGTGTAAGCACCTGAAGTGAAATGGCTGGAGCTGGGTCTCTGTATTTGTTACATAGCCTTGAGGTGAAGTTCTTCCTGTTACTTTTTGTGTTTTGGAAGTGAAGAGGTACTGTTATCTTTACTGTCTGTTTTCTTTAGTCCTTTTCCTGTGACAGAAGTGGAGAGACACCATGGATTTGTCTTGAAATGTCTAATTCAGTTGTGCCGTTAACTTTAAAGTGAGAGTCTAACCGTGGAGGCAGTTTATGTGAAGCGAAAAGGGAAATTAGTGTCAGGTACTACACCTGAAAACATGTGCACTTCTTCGTTAGCTGTGGTCAAACACAAAGCAGTTTTACATGTTAGAAGCTGAAGATGTCGCTGTGAGATGCTCAGCGAGATGAGTGCAGTTTCTCTGGGGTTACAAGTGATGGTAGAAGTGAATTTGTGATTATTTTTTTTGTTGTTGTGTTCATGCTGTGGTTCCAACACAGGTACAGCAATTACCTGGATTGGGCACAGCAGAGGAAATTCTGTTGTTTTCTTGTAGGAAAGAGACTTCTCTTTTACATGCGTTACAACCTTTTAATAGGCATAAAATGAAGGCAGAATTTTTGTGTATAGCTAAAGATTGAGCAGTGGCAGCCATTTCTGGATAGAGCAGGGGGGGCATTGGAGCGGGGAGGACAGCTGGCAGACACAGCTTTATTTGTCCGCTCGCTTGTGACTGTGTAATACAGGGAGGGTGTAAGTGGGTTGGACAGTTACGTTGTGCAGCGTAAACAGGGTGGGCATATCGAGGGTTCATCCTTAGGCTGTTGTTGGCAATTATGTTTGTAATTGTCGTTGTGATCCTGTTGTTGCTACGTTTCAAGTTCATGCAGCTAGTCCTTGAAACTCAGTGTGGCTTCCGTGGATGCTTTTTAACAGAAATTTAAAAATTGTTCTGTAGAGACCTTGTTGTACAAGTGATGTTCTTGTGAGTTGAAATATTTTCGTTAAGGTAACCATCCTCATAACTCAGGTTTCTATTTCAATTCATGCTCTGTCATTGGAATAATGTTACTATAGATAAAATATTTTTGGAGGTTAAAAATAACTCATTGAAATGAGTGCTCCTTCTCTGCCTTGTTGAGCAGGCTGTCTCAGTCCAAATGTTTCTCTTTCCCTTTTCTCTCGAGTTACTGCATTTAGTTTGATAAATTGACAGTAAGGTGCTGCTCTACCTGTGAACAGCAGATCTGAGAAATGGAGGATTTCCTTTTTCTGATGCTGTTTACTAAAATGATAAATTGTTATGAAATTGAGGAGTTGATATATGTGGCAAAGCTAAGGTAGCCTCCCGAGGACTGGTAAGATGTATAAGGTGCTGGTTTTGAGAGTAGTGTGTTGTATGTCATCGTAGTTAGGGGACATGCTGAAGGTATAGAAATACTTACATAACCAATAAAATCAAAATTGGATTTTATGTCATTTTTCTGCCCTGAGATATTTGCTGAGTTAAGAGGTCAGGGAATATGGTACTGTACAAATAGACTTTATTTTTTTGATCTCTCAGGTAAACTTCAGTGAGTGATAGCATCTCATAATGGGCACATCTGCTGCTGAGAAGGAAAATCATGAATCCTAGTAGAGCAGTATATTTCACTTCATTTGGATGGAAACCTATCAAATTCTAGTTTTATATGCCTTACACTTTATAATAAAAGGTATCTTTGCATAAATGGTGTATGTGTATGTGTCCTTGGTATGAGACTACAACCTTGTACATTAATTTGTATGTCTTGCATGCTTTTTTCTTTTTTTTTTTTCCTTCCAATACCCAAACTGGCATTCCCTAATGCCTGCAGGATTTGTTGTCCGCTGGCAGCATTAAGGACTTAGTTCTTGGACTAATTATATCCCCATTGGTGGTGTGGCTTCTAGGAAAAGAACTTATGTGGCTTTTCTGGCCCTTTAAAGCTCTTTACTTACTCTGATTAGAGACACGTAGTCCAAATTTTCTGTACAAGTTTTCACTTCCAGTAATAGAGCAACTCCCTTCTTAAGTATGTCAGAATGTTTTAGCTTGTGAAAAGTTCCCTTAATACATTTTATTCTCATAAAGGTAAATATTAACAATTTTTCGTTCCATGTGCTGCATTTGACAGTTATGATTTGAATGAAATCTCTTACTTGAGTTCTTTTTCTCTCCTCTTCCCTCATACAGTCAGGCTACTTTTCCAGTATGTTCAGTGGTTCTTGGAAAGAGTCTAGCATGAACGTCATAGAGTTGGAGATTCCTGACCAAAATATTGATATAGAAGGTAAGTGGGAACCTTTTATTTTATATAAACTCTGAAGGTAGAGGTTAAGGTGAACCTGACAAGTAGTAACTGATTTTTTTTTTAAAAATAATTTTCAAACTAGTGAGTAGGAAACTTGAGAGAATGAGTTCTGTGCTCATTCAGTTTTGAGCTTAGCTTGGGTCACCAGTAGAGTTGAATTCATTGTTGTTCCTCTTGAGTTGTGAAGGGCACCTGAGAAGCACCACCTTGTCCTGTCGTCTCAGCAATGTGTGATCAATGTGTGCAACTCTTGTGGAGTCCCAAGTGTTAGAGCCTGAATCGCATCTTCATCTGTCTGCTCTTGAAAAGCTACTGAGTGGAGTGTTTGCAGGGGAGAAATGCAAGTTGACAGAATGTTTTGCTCTGGTTCCAAGCACCACAGAGTGAAAAAATAGTGTTTTTCAGAAGATTTACAACTTGTAACATCGTAGCAGTGATCGATTGCAGAGAACGATCGTGAGGTTTAGCTTCCTTTAATCTAGTTTTACTGCTCTCTACATTGCTCCGTGGTGTGACTTGGTGGCTGGTTTAAGATAAATATTTTGTTTAAATAGTGAAAAGGACGATTTTATTGGTTAATGTCATGTTTTATGTTTGTATGTGTGCTTGCGCTGGTAAATACTCCCTTTTTATCCAGAGCAAATAAGGTTGTAAAGAATGCTGGCACTTGAATGGTTTGGTTATATTTAAAGATTCTTTTAGTTATCTGTGCTGAATGTCCTGTCCTGTCTTTGTTTGACACTTGTGCTCTTTTCAGCTCTACAGGTGGCTTTTGGCTCGCTGTACAGAGATGATGTGTTAATAAAACCCAGTCGAGTAGTTGCACTTTTAGCAGCAGCCTGCATGCTGCAGCTTGTAAGTAATAAATATGCAATATTTTTATGGGTTCTTTTCAGATAAAGATAGCAGTTCATGATATACTGATGTGCATGTATGGTTTCACCCAGAGAAGTGAATCCTCTTGCCAAACTAAGTGGGGGAAAAACCCCAAACCCAGCGGTTTTATTTAAAAATGCTTTGTCTAAGTTTCAGTTGTAATATTAAGTGCTGCTTTGCAAATCGTATCTAGAAGTAAAATAAAATGTGTTTTAAGAGCTCATTTGTTCCACCCTGAAGGTTTTCATTAGGCTTTTCTTTCACGTGATCTGTTCTTAAGAAAAATGCATTTTTCTGAGGAGTGTTGGTTTAAATTTTCTGGGTGGCACCCTGAGGTCGCTGTAGCACGTGTGACGTGGGTAATTGTTCAGGCATGAAACTGCACAATCTTTGTTGCTTCCTGTTGGAAGATTATAAAACTTTGGATATTTGTGGTTTTTTTTCTCCTTCCCACAGGATGGCTTAATCCAGCAATGCGGTGAAACAATGAAGGAAACCATTAATGCAAAAACTGTGTGTGGTTATTATAATTCAGCGGGAACATATGGGTTAGACTCTGTGAAGAAAAAGTAAGAATTGCATTCTCCAAGCTGCTTTATACATTGTTAATTAAAAGTATGATTTTACAAAGAGTAAAATAATGCCCAAGTTATTTTATTTTATTTAAAGTTATCTGACGTAGGCTGTTTTCCTATTTAATTTTTGAATTTCTATTATAATCGATTATCTTAAAATTGGTGTAGGCTATAGTAGATAGATCGACCTCTGCTGTGAATTAATTACTAAAGTACATTATTAAAGACAATATGTTTAGTCTTCAGTGTGACAGTGAAATAATACTTGTGATCATTTACTGTTTTATCACAAAGCTGCTTTAATATTCAGAACTTAAGCTTAACTTTATCTTAATTAGGGGGGATAATTACAGATTTGGGAGCAGAATGCTGAGGTTAGTGCTAACTGCTTCCTTTGCCTGTGAATTAGTGTATTCTCAGCTTTTTGTGGCATTAATAGTACTTTGAATTCAGCTTTCACTGTACCCTCAGAGAAACTAAATGCAAATTTAAGAGTTACAGAACATTTTGGGAAATGTTATGGTAAACTTCATGGTTTTGAAATAACTCTTTTCATGTTTTTATGCGTTCATGTCTCAGGTTAAAGTGATATTTCAAAATCATGCAGTACATAGTCAGACTTTGTGAGCCTGAGCAACTGTTGTAGAAACGTTGACGTATATAAGAAAAAAATAAAGATATTCATTCCTTGCTTTTAATCTAGGTGCCTTGAGTGGCTCCTGAATAACCTGATGACTCACCAGAGTGTTGAACTCTTCAAAGAACTCAGGTACGGGCTTCAGTTAATGCTGAGTTACAATTACATGAATTACAGTTTCTTCTAAAGTATATAGCTCACTGCAGATAACTTCCTAGGCATTGATGGGTGCTTGTTACCTCGCTTGTGTTCTTGTTTTGGTCTGTCCTATCTCATAGAACTCTTATGATTTATTTATTTTTTTTTCCCCTCAGCATAAACCTCATGAAACAGCTGATCAGCTCTTCTAACCTATTTGTAATGCAAGTGGAGATGGATGTCTATACTGCTCTCAAAAAGGTATTTGGCAAATGGCTTTATGAAGCTGAACTGCGTAGCAGTTGATGTGTAACGTGATGAGGATTTTAGCCTTTTTGGTATTTACTGAAAGTATTTAATGGAATATCAGAATCTTTGTAGGAATGAATGCATTATGAAAATGTGCCTTTAGTAATGCATATATTACTTGTTTGAAAACTTCTTCGATTTAACTCACTAGAGTTTCCTTATTTTACCTAGTGGATGTTCCTTCAGCTAGTGCCTTCTTGGAATGGGTCTTTGAAACAACTCTTAACCGAAGCTGATGCCTGGTTTGCCAAGCGTAGGAAAGGTAGGATTAATTGGCATGGCCTTGGGTTGCAGATGATGCAGGTTAGAGGTAAAATATGATAGTCTGCCTCCACTTCCAAACTTTCTCCCATTCTCTCCGGGAGGGCTTACCTCTGCCATCAGTCGTTGGCCTCAGATTCTCAACAGTGATAGTTTTTTCACTGTTTTGTTCCACATGTTTTCAACATGGCTGCTGTTTTTGCTGTGTTGCTTTTGCTGTTGGTCAGTTAGGTTAAGCTTTTGTTGCCTTCTCACTAGGAGGCACTAGTGTATTTCAAAAGAGGAAGAGTTTGGTCTAACATTTCTGCTGAAAGGATTTCAAAGTAAGTAATTTCTTAATTTTACTTGGAAAACATGATTTGCCTGTCTATAATAACTTTCCCTAATAAATAAGTTAGAACTCAATCCCAAATATAAATAGAGCCTGAAAAATATTTGTGAACATAAGTTGTAATACAGGTGCCCTGTCTTGCAGATTTTGAGTGTGACATTGCATTCCTGGAGTCGGAACAGGGGAATGCGTTCCTACCAGTGTTCACACACTTGAGACTACAGTATATCATCAGTGACTTGGCATCAGCCAGAATTGTTGAGAAAGATTCCCTGATACCCTCAGGTGAGTGGGTTCTGTGTGTCTTTCCCAGTCTGGCTTACCTTAGAGTAATTGGGGAAGATCTAGGTGCATTTACTGGTCTTAGCACTTGCATATTTATCTCCCATGTCAGAATTGTGGCTGAAAATTCAGCAGAAGTTGAGTATTAAATTACACACATAAAAGGCTTACACATAGGTGTGTTAAGCATTTTTTTGATCAGGTAGTTTATCAAAATGCTCTGTAATCAATACACAGTACATTATCAGTGTTTAGATGACTCCAGACATGCAAAAAACCTTTTCCCTTTAAGAGAGCAAAACTTGCTGGGACTCGACTGTTTTCTAGCTGTTATCTTTCTAAAAGGAGCTGGGTAGTTTTTGATAGGATTTGAAATAATACCTGAAAATGAAAACCAAAAGCACAAGATGCTGTGGCCTTTTCTCCCATCTTCCAAGACAAGTGTTACTTACTGACAGACTGACTTTTTGAAGCCCATAAAGTGAAATGTCATTTAATGTAATTAACATTACATTATCACTGAAAAATAAAAAGCCCCATTCTTATCTTGCTGCTGAAGTCCGAGTTCACAGATAGGCTTTTTTCTTTGCTTGGGAGCTCTGCAAACCTTGCTGCTGATAGATGAAAAAGACTGGAAATAAGTTACCAAGTTGGGCTCTCAGTGGAAAATGGTTTTCCACCACTGTCATTCTTATCTTTTATCATATGAAACACCTGCCCCTCCTTCTTTTTCCACATCTTTTAAAAAAATTTTTTCTTTTTCCCCCACCCCAGAATTAGTTGTGTTCCTTGTAACAGTGTTTGGACTTCTCATGCTCTGCCTTTGAATTTGGCTCTTGGTATCCCCACTCTGTATTTTACTCTGTTCGGTGTTCCCTTAACGTAATTGAATCTTAGCATTGGATTTTGCTTCTTAAATCTCTGATAGCTTTTTTTCCTGGCTCTCATTTACACAGCTTTGATATTATTTTTTTTAATATCTGTCCAGGGTATAACCATTCATCTCTGTGTCTGTGATGTCTATTTATAGGTGTAATTGCCAAATGTCAATTAAGATTGCTTCTGTTGAGTTTTTTATCACCTTTATTTGTAACTTCTCGACATCTGTGTTCTTGTCATCTGTCCATACTTGTAGCCTTGGGGGTTGCTTTGGACTCTTGCCATATATAAACGTTTAACCTATCTTTGAGTTACACTACTACCTTCCTGTAGACTTAAAATTTTCATTTTTAATGAAAAAACCTTCATTTTCATAATTTTATTTTTTAAATTTTCCATCTTGTATTGGCTTTTTCCTTCATGCTGCCATAGATGTCAACACAGTGGTGATACAATGCCAGAACAGACCTGTCAGAATATTTCTTTTGAAGCCTGCTAGTCTGGTCAAATTGTTAGATGCTTTTATAATGCTTTCTGTGCCATGAAGATGATGTAGTGAGCGTCACTGCTCCGTTTATCTTTCTTGTACTGCTGTATCCTGTCTCTGCCAGAAAGCATAATTTAGTTGCTTTTTGTCACTGGACAACCTTGAGCACTTCCTTCTCACACTTTGAAATGTTTGAAGAATGAAGCTGTCAGGAGCTGAGCTGTGACCCTCTGTCATGGGGGATTCCTGTGGGGAGGGGTAGGTCCTTTCCTCACTAGAAATCTTACCGTCTTTTGAGTGAGTGGGCCATTACTACTGCTTAAATGTACTGGCTTTCCCTGCTCCTGGTTCTGGTTTAAATTTGTGGCTTGATAGATGGAGAAGAGACTGTCCTCTGCAGTTGTTCTGATGAAGTAAAATATGAAGGCACTGGTTATCCTGTGCTCAAAACGTCTATTTAAAAGTGTTCTTTGAACAGCAGGTGGAGGCAGTGCATTATAGAGTGCAGCATCGAGCCGAGGTGTGCTTTGGGTGAATGGTCTGCCCAGTTATGTCCAGTAGATGGGGCAGTTTTTGACCTCGAGGAAGTGATAAAATTTTATATCATGCATAAGAATCCCGGAAGAACAGATCTGATCTTTGATATGTGCTGTTTTATATGCTTCAGTGATGTATAAAGTAAATAAAATCCATATTACTTAAGATTGATATCGGTACAGATTATAATTAAAGTGCAAAGGCATCTTCCTTGTGTAATAAAAAATAAAGTAACTTTGGGTGAATGACCCTTTAGGTCCTTAATTTAACTATGACACAGGAGAACTGTGGATTATTTCCTTGTGAAATAACTTTGTCAGCATGGGAATAAGATGTTGTAAACTAGAAATTTGCCAGTATTGCACTTGATTTTCTTCTCTTAATGTTCCTGTTATTATCACTTATCGAAACTCTGATGGGCAGCTGTAGTTCTTCAGTGGATAAATTTTGTGTCTATGCTCAAACTCAGAAGCCTTCTATCTATGTTATGCCAGAAGAAGAATGTTTCTTAAATTGTTACAAGATTAATTGCAACTTTGAGGCTGATTTGCTTGTGCTTATTGGAAAAGAATGTGTAATTTTCTCACAGTTCACAAGATATCAGAGAGCAAAACGTTTATTCTTTCATAGTGAAACATTTAATAAACTCTGGAATAGGCTTGGCTGCTTTGTAGTCATGCAATGGAAAAGGGGTGTGATAACAATTTTTGAGTGTGTGGTTAGTGCAGGAAGAGCATCTGATGTTTATGCTCTACCACTAATTATTAATTAAAAAATAAATAAATAAAAGGCTTGATTTCCAAGAGAACTGGAAGAAGAGCGTAATGTGGAGACCTCTGTGTGTGTAATGAAGTGCTGTTAGAGCTTAATACTGGAGAGCCCTTGTAATCTCTTGATTTCAATTTGTTGCCAAAAGATCTGTGTTAAGATCAGGAAGTCTTGCTCCTCCTCTAAAAGGAGGTTTAGATAAATATTATTGGTGCACTTCTGAGCAGATTATTGGCTGCCAGCATCCAGTATTTGAGATAATTGCGTCGTAACTGAGAGAGTCTACAAATGTGGAAATTACTGGGTAGTTTGTATAAGTTTGTGTAAGCCTTTTAGGTTGTTCTAGATCAAATTGTTTTCAGGGAGGTAGAGAAGGAAATCATGTTGAACAGTTGAAAGAACGGTGTAATTTAATTTATTTTAATACCCTGTATGTGCATAGGACCTGCAGGAGAAAACTGAAATACCGTATTAGGAGCTCACAACAGAGAGTCTGTTCTTGTTTGCATAGAGACAGAAATACATAATGTGTCTGTCTGTAAGTGAAGTGTTCGTTGTTCTGCTTTACATCTCCTGATTTATTTTCTTTTTTTTTTTCCTTGTAGCACATCAATTCTCTGTTCCTTACCTGTGTAGTTTTCCTTAAATCATTTTTATGCTTTCTGTTGTGCTTTGGTTCATTCCCGTGTTGGTCTGAATTTGGTTTGGTTCATTTCTGTTGTGCTTTGGTTCATTCCCTATTGCAGTCTGAATCTGAACTCTAGAGGCAGTAGGACAAGGACTGGTACTAAGTTTTGCATCTGGGACATCTAAGGCGATCTCAGCACCGTGTTCTTGCTGCTTCTCCCTTCTATCATATTCATCAACTACCTCTTCTGTTTTCCTGGTAACTGGTTCTCCCTGTCCCTTCCATCCCAGTCCATTCCTCCACAGAGTTTGTTCTCATACGTGACCTTGCGTTCTTGCCCCAGTTCGTTATCGTGACTAAGAAGAACTTACATGCTGTGCTTTTGGGTGCCTGCGATCCCTTTTGTGTACTTACAAGCTATTAGCTTTTGTTCTTTTTTCATCTCTTGGTTGCAACTGTTAAATTAATACAGCTGATAATATCTTTATGGTGTTCTCAGAAGAACACATGCCTTATGTTTATTCCTGGTAGGGGACAATTCCTGTTTGTTTTTACCATATCCATGATAACTCCCTGTTTCCTTTATCCTTTGATTCTGTTTTCTTCTTGTGTAACTTGTGTAGAATTCTGTTGGGGGTTTCAGAAAACAGCATCTTCTCCCAAGAGCTTGTTAACGAGCTTCTTGGCTTAACAGAACTTTGCACACCAAGGAAATGTGTTGAGCTGCATCACTTCTGGCAATTGTGAATGCTTGATAAGATGAATATAGTCCTGAACCACTTAGTGTTGGTTGTTGATTTTTACCTGTACTGCTGTTTCTGTAGTTGAGGCCTGGAGATGAATAACACAAGTGCGTTATCAGGTGGTGCGTTTGTGTAGGTTGTCGGGTTAATAAGTTTAACCTTATTAATTCAATGTAATTTTATTTTTTATAATTCAAATGTTTATGAAACATCCCCATTCCCCGCTCCAAAGACAACACCAAGCTTTTTTTTTTTTTTTTAATTTTAGAATGGCTGTCCTCTGTTTACAAACAGCAGTGGTTTGCCATGCTCAGAGCAGAACAAGACAATGATATTGGGTAGGTATATTACAGGCTTTCCTTTATTTCTTTCTGAAATTAGAAACCTTCCTCTTATATAAACTCTGACATTAATAAGTTTTGGAGTTCACATTAAGAAGAGCAGGGGTAAAACATACTTCAGTGATTTTAAACTCTGTTGCTCTCAGTGGAGCTGACTGTTCCCTCGGGCTGGCTGATCTCCTATCGTTTAAACAATAGAAGCTCTAGAAAACCTTGTACAATGCGACCAGAGGTGAACACTGGGGAGGGGTGTTCTGTATGTTCTTTTGTATTGGTTAATGCTTCTCACTGGTGCTTTGTCTAGAGATATGTGTTGAGGCTCTGAAAGAGTAACTTAGCCTTCCATTTTAAGGACCACTTTAGGCAAAGTCCAGCAGATGGAAAAGAAGCCTTTTCTGTCCTGCTTCCTTCCTCCTGGGCTACGTGGGCGAGAGGTTGTGGTGCGATGGAACTATTAGTAGAGAAGGCAGATTCTAGTTTTTTGTTTATGCAGGGATACCCACACACTAACCTTTGTTCCTGCCTCTCCTGGGCAGCGAGCAAGAGCCCAGCACCCAGCAGGGCTTGGCATTCTGTAAACCTGTTTGCTTCATTCCCTTCAACTTTCACAGCCTTTCCCCCACCTAGTTTTTATGTTTGATAGTTCTCTCCACTGCCAGCACCTCCATCTTTTCCCAGGCAGGGCATCCTTTTCCACTGCTAAGATGCTGTTGACTCCGTAATACTCCTATTTTTATATCCTATCTTTTCTTCTTCCTATACCACGTGCTGTGCTGTGTTGGCATTTCATTGCCGTTGAGGAAATCCCACGATGACTGCCATGTTTCTGTGTGCTTTCAGAGATCTGCATGTAGCTGTACCTTGTGTAACACCCTGATTGCTGTCTGTGTGGGTAATGGATGGTTGGGTTCCTTTAGCCTGTGCCTAACGAGGGCTGTCAGTTGTGGTGGCTTGGGCAGCAAAGTGTGTGGGTTTAGTGTATGTTACATGTATGTGTGTGATCACAAACTGTTCCCTTCTGCTTGCTTTTTGCCATATTGCGTTGAGCCAGGTCCCTTAATCTTTTTCCAAGTACTGAAAATACGACAAATTGTGACTGGGGAAGTCGTTCCTCCCTTTGTGTTCTCTCCTAGTCCTTGGTGTGCTTTGTGGAGAATAAATGTCAGGTCAGGAAGCTGCAGGATGTTTGTTTTGTTTTAAAAACCAATAAAACAACAGCTTTATGTTCTTCTGTTGTTTCTATTAGCCCAGCATTTGCTGTTCTGAAGATGGCCACGTTCAGTTGCAATGGTAGGCTTCATTAAGTAATTGCAATCTGAAAAGCGTAAGAACCGCTGTCCTGATTTTGAACCAAAGGCCGTGCAGTCTGTGGCAGCCGTCAGCGACACAAATGGCCCATCTTCCTTTAAAGGGAAGATTGAATGTTCTCTTGATGTACTTCTCTGGCAGTGAGTAGTTAAGGATTTTCCCGTGGGAGGTTTTGGCTGGATCATTATTGAACGAGCAGCCACCAATAGACCTGTTCTCAAATGTGTACAGTTCTGTTTAGAATCAGCTTATGCTTTAGTCCCAACGCCCTGTGCCAGTGGCTTCTGTGGCTTAATTGTGTTTTATATAGGAAATATTTCCTTAATTACTTCCTTTTGATAGTGTCGTGTAATAGTGTGAAAAATCTCCAAAAATATGACGTTGGTCTTAAAAGTCAAGTTCTTTAAGAAGTGTTTCTTTTTGTCAATAGCAGTGCTTTAGAAACTGGTAGAGGTAAAGCACGTCATTGTGAATCTTATCATTTCAGCTCCTAAAGATTAACGTTGGGTGGGTGTAGCTTGTTTCTGGTACTGTTGTTTTCTTGGGAAGACTTTTCTTGTAATGCTGTCATTGATGTATCTAACAGTAGATCATACACCGTGTGTTACTTTCTAGCTCGTATGGGAAACACAGTTAATGTGAAGGTGAGTATTGACGTAGCCATCAAAATTCTGACACAAGACCATATATTTGCTTATTTTTGATGTCTTTTGGTAGCTCACTGTAATGCAGTGAGAGCATTTTGGTTGTCAGCCAGTGGATATACACGCTTCTGAAAAAGTAAGCGCTCATACAAAACAGAAGTGAAGGTGGTGGGGATCATACCAGCTGCTAAATTCAGCTACAGTGTTGGTGGTTTCAGTGACTTTTGCAACAAGCAGAGTATTTTTCCACCTTTTTCTTGCTTGTCTAGTTTTCTTTTTTGCAGTATGGGATTTTTTTTATTATTTTTTTTTTCTAATGCAGCTAAAACTGAAAATCTTAGGCAGAGAAAGCTTTACCTTACAATAGACTCCTTTTTGCCCAAATCTCTTATTCTGGCATTCATTTCCGAGGCCTTTCATTAAGGGCAATGGTAAGAAGCGGGTAAGATGTAGTGTTTTTCTCAGTATATCTTAGCTTCTGAATTTAGTAGTTTACAAACTTAATGGTTCGAGGTGGCATCCAGGTTACTGTTTGTTCAATAGTCAATAATGGACTAATTGTCTTTGAACGTGGTGTTCTCCAGAGCTGTGTGGGAGGGAGATGGGGGGTACGCATGCGTGCGTGGAGTGCTTCCCTGTTGTTCTGTGCAGTTGTGGTGTTGCTAGTCCATAGCGCACGATCTCTAAAGACAAATATTATTTGAAGTCCTTAGATCACTTCTCTGCCTTCTGCTGGCACGCTGCAGGGCCGCCCCCCAGTGAGATGCCTGTGGTTTGTAACTTGTGTCTCAGAAGGCAAAACATGCAACTATTCATTTGTATTAAATCAAATATTTTGGACATTTGACCAACCTGTAGCTGAAAGAAAAGAATTAAGGTTTTGTAAGATCATTCTTTTGTCCAGATTTGCTGCCCTTCCTCTCACACTTACTGCCTGTATCAGTATTTTAACACATCTTCTCCCTTAGAGATAAGGATGCAAACTTAGTAAGCTGAATGAAATGCGAAGTCTGACTCCCAGGGAGCTGATGTAAGGCTCTATTTTCATATCCCACCTGGTGCACACCATAATTGCATCTGCTTATTCTAGCACTGCCAACATGGAAATGATATTGCTTTGAAATGTGTGATGTGGTTTGTTCTTTGGATAACTTTAGAGAGGAGAAGAAAACGTTTCTCTTCTATTTGATGTAGTTTGCATTTAAAAGAACTAAAGAGTTTTATTACTCTCCAGAATTTTTTTAGTGTACTACTGGAGTTTATGACTTTGAACCGTAGCTGCTCAATCTTTACTTGTGCTAAAGTGGATCACTTTTTTTTTTTTAAAATTAAATAATTCTTCAGTGGCAGATGCAAGACTGATCTTTCGAATCCATGAATGGAATCGTTTCTACTCTAATAGTCTCTTTGGCAGTGTTTAAGGACAGAACAGAATAACTTGACTATTCACTGAGCGTATGTCAGGCCAGCGTAAGTGGTTAAAGCTGGAAGTTTTGCATCTTCTGAGGCTGCTCGAGGAATTGAGAGGTGGGAATACTAATGTCTGTCTGAACATCATGCACTAATGTTTGTGAAATTTGTCGCTAATTAAACAGAAATGAATCTTCTATCGCTATTACTGAATTTAGGTCAGCTACATAACCAGTTCAGCTAGAAGATGTGGAAAAAGCACACAGGAGATTCTTGGATGAAATAAGTTAGCTTATTTGCTTAACTTATTCATAAAATACTTAATCTTCCAGGACTGGTTGTTACAGAAACAGAGGGTGGAAAGACCACAGTCTGTTTGTTCATAAAAGCTATAGCCACAAGTTCTTGTGGTGTGTGCGCAGTAGGAACAGAGAAGATGCTGCATTTCTTCTTGCTTGTAGCACATTGTTTGATATTGCAGGGTTATAATTTAACTGACGGGGGGGGGGGGATTGCCTCTTATTGTGATTTATAATACTCTAAACATTTTTTCCTCAATGTAACTCAACGACTTTCTGGCAATGGTTGCTTATTTGCTTAATGATGTAATTGTGTCTAAAGTTAAGTGAGTAATACACTTCTGGAAAGCTGGGACTGATTTTACTTGCGCTGGCTCTGCAAGATTTTTCTACGTGTCGAAGCGCCAGTGGAAACTGTTGGGTGAAACAAGTTCACGTTGGTATAGGATGACAGAATCAAGAAGCTCGTGGCACTTCATGATCACTGCGGGTAAACTTTTTTTTTTTTTAGACAAGTTGCATAACCAGCCTCTTGAGAAATCTTTCACCACGTCTCTGCAGGCGCTTCTCCATCGCCCAGCTGTTCCTTAGCAGTAACACTCACTTATGTTGGTGACTAGTGAGTTGGGACCACTGTGTTTGAAAAGGATTTAGGTTTTTTAGGAGGATTAGAGAGTGTATTTCGTTGCAACGGCTATTATTTTCTTATCTGGAAAGGTTCTTCTGTAAGAACCTACCTACCTGAGGTTTATATTGCAGTTTTGTAGAGTAGTTGGATGTTGATGGGATAATTTGGGTTGGAAGGAGTCCTGGGAGGTCATCTAGCCTAACCTCTGTTCAAAGAAGGGTCAGTTGTGTGGTCACGCCAGTGTACTCTTGGCTGTTCATCTTTCCCACCCTAAAGTACCATACAAAGCTGTTTAAGCTTCCTTAAAGATGCACTTTTTTTTTTTTTTTAGGCCTCAAGAAATAAATAAAGAGGAACTGGAAGCAAATAGCATGAGGTGTGGTCGAAAACTTGCAAAGGATGGTGATGTAAGTACGGCATGTGGCTAAGTCTGTGCATAGCTGGTGTGGCTTAGACATGTTAGGTATTTTCAAAACATCTAGGTCTTAATTGTCAAACTGCATCCAAAATGGAGATGGTACGTTAAAAAAATTATTTCATTCTCCCTAGAAGGATGAAAACACTTGCTGTTTTTATGATGAATAAGGAATTAAGTGTTTTAATTGTGCTTGTACACTGCAAACAAGCCCATGTTTGGAAAGACTTTTAGTGTGTGAAAGGAGGGAATGTAGCCAGGACTTGTCATTTGAGACTTGTAAAGTACTTGCAGTTAAAATATAGCTTTGATCACTGGTGTCTTTTTAACTGGAAAAGGAAGCTTTCTAGATAAAACGTGTAATAGTCACAGCCAGGTTCTTGTGAAAAAAGAGGAAACGTGAATGTTTTGCCACTGAAGTTGCTTAACCCAAGGATGTTGCTCTCCAAGGAGTGCTTTGTGCATGAATGGGACCTGTAGTTAAGCTCCACTCAGAAATACAGCACCAGTGGCCAGAATACGGAAGTTTTTTAAGTGCAGAAATATTTTAAATCCACTGTTGTTAAATGTGTTTCTGTACATTTGGAAGGCAGCTGATATTAAGCTTGTCTCATGTATCATCTGTCTGCAAGGGCTGGCCCCCAAAAGTGTGTGGTTGCCTACCGAGATGTTTCAGAGAGGTGTTGGCGAGGGGCCTTGAATCCACCATCCATCTCTGTAGCTGAGAATCCCATTCCCAAATTTGATTTGTTGGAGAAGTGGTGCCTTTTGTGTTGTAGCCAATACTCAGGCTGGTTTGTTTGTTTTTTTGTTTTTTTTGGTTTTTTTTTTACTGATGTTCTTCAGTACTGCTGGCGTTGGACTGGGTTCAACTTTGGCTTTGACCTTCTTGTTACTTATACAAATCGTTACATCATTTTCAAACGGAATACGCTGAATCAGCCGTGCAGTGGATCAGTCAGTCTGCAGCCTCGGAGAAACATAGCCTTCAGGTAAAGGGTAACCAAGAAGCAGACCCTGTGGTGTCTGCAAAAATGTCTTACTGTAACTAAGTCTTTCCGTCTGTGTTTGCATTAAATTTTGTTGCCACCAAATTAGTTACGTTTGAAAATGTTATTCTGTCTCCCTGGGAGAAGCTCTTTATGCTAGAATAACTGAGTTATGGGATACTAACTTAATTTAACTGTTTTTTATATCCCTAGGTTACGTCTAGCCTCTTTTGATAGCAGTGGGAAAATTATTTGCAGTAGAACAACGGGATATCGGATCCTAACCCTCGAGAAGGACCAGGTATGTTTGTGGAATTCTAAGCTGTTGAACTGGAGTTGTGGAGTCCAAGGTATGAAAAAAATGCTGAGAAGTCAACGATGCTTTTGAAGAGCAGTTGTTGTTCTCATTGTTATTGCTTATGTGGAATTTCAAGCATTCCTTTTATAGGCAGCGGGAGATTGAGCTAATTTCTCAACTGTAACTAGAGTAGGATAGCATGGATTTCATTAATGTTGACAATGGTGAAGTTAGTTCCCATGATGCTGCAGAAACTGTCCGCTTGTGGGCTGTCTGCTGGGCAACTGCTTCCAAGGCTGGTGAGATTACCCTTCTGAATAACATGTACATCAGATTCCTGCTTATTTAGAGGCAAATTTGGAGTTTTTTTTTTTAAAGACTCTTGCTGACGAGTTAAAAGATTGTCTGCTTATTGTTCAAGGGTGGTATTCATTACTCTATTAAAAAAATAAAAGCCTCAAAGAGGAGCGGAGAGAAGGTGCCCATTTCCACCCCTCTGCAACAGCAGAATTTAGTAAGGAATGTGAAAGACTTGATCAAGTTTCTTAAATCCTAATCAGCAGTGATATGTAGATGGCAAGTACATGGAAAACTTCTCCCTGTAAATGCCATCCTTACTGAAGGATAAAGATTCAGTTTTGCTACCCCAAAGTCCATTCCTGCAGTAAAACTGAAAAATTCCTGCCAACAAACTGTAATTTGCTTTGAGTGCTATGGATTGCCTGGTTAGTTAAATCTGAAAGTGATAGTGGCAGAAATGTTTCTCTTTCTCTCCAACGGACTTGAAGGGAAAGTTTGCTCAGCCGTTTCTTAAGTTTCTCTTATCTCTGGTGCAGGAGGGTTGTCAGCACTGGGTCAAAGGGTTAAAGAGTGTTGAGAATATCTTATCAGTGTTAATATTATAAAACCTCTGCCTAAGGTGAAGGTGAATTACTGTCTTGGCTTTTTTATCTTCTTCTTTTAAGTACGTAGTAATTAAAATTTATAGAATGACTGGTAGTATCAGCGGTGTGTGCCTTTTGATGGACTTCCCTCTAATGGCATTGCTCACTGTGTCGATGTCCCCCGTGTTTCCCTTCAGGAGGAGGTGGTGATGAATTTGGACAGTCGACTCCTGATCTTCCCGCTCTACATCTGCTGTAATTTCTTGTACACGTCACCAGAGAAGAAGGCTGACAGTGAGGCACTGCCAGATAATTCAGAAACCTGAGACCTCTTCAGTGGAATATAGTAGCACTTCTATAACTCTGTATGCCTGCTTTAAGTGAAATGCCCTGCTGACGCACAGAGCTTTGACAGCAAAAGGCCTTACACTGTAGCAAATATATCTATGGCCTTAGTATACTCCTATGCATATCTGAAGAGAAGATCAGAAATTATATAGGCCAAAACTAGTTATCCCTTTTTTTTTTTAATTTTATTTCTGTTCTGCGTCTTCAGAGCGCAGCCATTCCGTGTCTGAGAAGTGTTACACTTCTATTTTTCTCGGCAAAAACTGAGCCAAATTGGAAATAGGGAATTTGTGTGAGTGACATCTTCCGAGCTTACCTGTCGGATTCTGAGCACGCCTTGTAGGATGTGACTTTTGTTAGTGTGTTTTCTGGTATTTGTTTTTTTTTTCAGTAACTGATCTGTAAATACCAGATCCGTATTCTGCTCACTTTTGTGGCCCTTTAGGGCCAAGAACATCCATGTAAATGTTGCCCGTGAACTTTTCTTAGTTATTTAATTGTACAGACTTTCAGATCTGCTTGTTTTTAAACCTTTGTTGCATCAGATACACATACATTTCTTTCTTGTTCTTGGGCTTTTTTTAACATTGCAGAAAATATTTCTCTTTTTTTAGCACATGAGTTTGCTAATAAGGATGCTTGTAAGTGAATTCTTTTTTTTCCATGTACTGAAAAACTCCGATATACTAACCATCATTTCAGTCTGTTGTACATCAGCAGCTTTCAGCTGGATTCTCCTGAATGCTTACTATATACTGACGTGAACCAAATACCAGTTTTTAAACATTGTTTTTTTGTGACTTGTTTTAACTGTTACATTGGGAATATATCCCCTTTTAGCTCAGGAACTTGTGACCTTCGAGTGCCTTTTGAGTTGTACGTGTCAACACAAACTTCACGTCAGTTTAAGCAAGGTCACAGGATCCAAAGGAAGAGCTGGGAACAAGGGATTCCTTTTCAGTTGGTGTGAGGAACGAGTCCAGTGTCAGAGGTACACTGTATTCCTTCTGTCTGTCTGTCGGGTTTTATGTTTGTCTATTGCAACTTTGAATTCTTACAGCAGGATTTTTGGATTCAAAGAGGCGATTTTGCCTCTTTAGTAGCCTATTTTTTTAATGTTGTCAGAAAAGTATCAAACCATTTGTACTTTATAACAAGGATAAAAATGTGTCAGGCAAGATGGAAAAACATGGCAACTTGTCAATAAATGATTTCAAGTGGAGTTTTCACCAGTGTCTCTCCTTTTCTGCCGTGAAAAGCTCTTTCTATTGGATTCAGCCCGTGGATAAACCCTGTATGACCTTGTGTTGTGTTACACTTCTTTGGACACAGAAAGCAGAAGCGTTTTAAGGGGTTCATCTGCTACAGCATCGAACTTGGCATTTAGATACTTAAGTAAGCAGTTTTTATTTTTAACTAGAAATACCAAGGCTTTGTTACTGGTTCAGTGGAAGGAAACTGGGGCTGCTTGTTAATGGCCGAAGAGAACAGGTACGTTGAAATACCTGGGGTTTATGTAATGCCAGAGCTGAAATGCAATCCTTGGTGGTGGGTTGAGCTGCTGCAGGGCTCCTGCTTTGTGCTGAGGGCTCAGCACCTCCCGTTGGGGTCCAGATCCTGCTCTGCCCTTGCACCCCCCCAGCTCCCAGTGCCATCCCCAGCCCCTGCTCACCC
>JAHREE010088264.1:0-10845 GCA_033628505.1 Tringa tobata | reverse complement strand
CAAGCACAACAGCACCTTCCCTGTGCTGCCTGTTTTGCTGTGAAGACCAGAGAAACAGCCACATGGTCCTTAACCTCCCTGCTCTTCCTGACAGGGTCACGTTTGGTAACATTATCCCTCTTGTGTCAACATTTCTGCTGTTAAAACAGCCCTCTGTATGATACTTCTGCCCACCAGGAGCAACTCATGTTCATCAGCCCTTCCCCTGTGAGCACTAAACCTCCAGATCAGGGTTTTCCAGCAGAAATAGACTCAGTGCCGGGTCCGGGAGATCCTGCTGGGAGCCACTCCCCCCTCAAGCCGTTTCATGATGGTTTTCTCTCAAGTTCCTCCAGCGAGGCTCAGTTACACCGGAGGCACAGCTAAAATTGTTACTGATAAAATGTAGTTTTATTAAATTATAAATTCCGTAACAAAAACGAGACAGATCAAGAAAGACCTCAAAAAACAAACCTACAAGGACTAGATGGCAAAGCCAGTGAAAACGCCACGAAGGGTGGGAAGGTAAGAATTTGCAACGAAAGTTACCAGCGTTTTTACATTTCCATTGAGGGGAGGGAAATGATTGCTCTTGTCTAGTAAAAACACGTTTTAACTCCAAACTCACATCTAGTTTCTCACATTAAATTAAGCACCCCGCTCATGCCCGGCACCGCTCCCGCCTCGTTAGTGTTCTGTTCCTCCACGGGTCCATGCAGAAAGGAGTAAGACACGGAATGGGACAGCTGGGGTCGTACAGCAGATATACATTGGCCAGAAAGGGAGCGAGTCGCCCCGGGGGGAGGGAAAATGCTACAAAAGAAACACGAGACATTTCCAGGGAAAGCGGGTATTGCTGAGCAGCTCCCAAACCCTTCCCGGGACAACCCAGCTTCCTGCAGTCAGAGTCTTCCAGCCCGGACGTGGAAGTTGAAGAGACTGGAGTTAAACAGCCCAGATCTGCCTCCCTCCCCCCCTTCCCCCCCGGCCCCGGACAGAGACTCTGCAGGAACGGGGCTGAGTTTTTATTCTCATGGCTCTAGATTCAAACCTCGGTGACCGTGCACTGTCCGTCCGGCCTTCTGGCCCTGGCCACCCCGGCCACCGCTCCGTCCGCCCCCGACTGGCCTCCGCTGGCCTCCCAGTGTCTCTGCGGGGCGGGGGCCGGGCGCTGCTGGGGGGCAGCCACCTCCTCCCCGTCGCTGCTGCCGTCCCACTCCGTCTCCTCCAGCGAGGTGTCGGGGGCTGCTGCCCGGCCCGAGGACGACGATTCCTGGTCTTCTTCTCCCTCTCCCCGGTGGCTCCTCTCGGCCACGCTCTCTCCGTTGATCTGTAAGTGGGCGAAAGAGTTCTCCAGAGAGTCGCTGGCCTCGGGGGACGGCGTGGAAGGGCTCCCCAGCTGAGCGCCCGGCGACGGCAGGGGCCTGGCGGGGACGGTGGCCGGGGCCTGGCCGGCGGTGGCCCCCGGGGCCGGGGTGCTGTCTGCCCCGTCGGCAGAGCTCTCTCGGGCCAGGGTGACGGCCTCACAGTCCAGCCTCAGCCCGGCCACCCCCTTCTTTGGGATATCTATGATGTCCCGTTTCATTTTCCTGCGCCGCCCGTGCTCGTTCCTCCTGTACTGAACCATATTTTCCAGATCCGCTACGTATAGAAACCCAGCGATGAGCATCTCGGTGCTCTTTTTACCCTTGGAAAAGGCATCTTCCAGCTCTCTGCTGGTGCGCTCGTCGTACTGCCACCAGCCGTTCCTGCCCTCGTAGTACCAGGCGTATTCCCCGTTGCCCCTGCTGGCCGCTTTCAGTTCCTCGGGCGAGAGCAAGGTGGGCTTGTCGAGGAAATCCTCGGGGATCTCCTGGCGGCAGAGCGCGCAGCGTTTCCCCAGCCAGGAGGCTCCCTTGACGCAGAGGTAGCAGAAGACGTGCTTGCAGGGCAGGCTGACGGGGTGGACGCAGGTCTGGAGGCAGATGGCACACTCGGGGACGGCCAGGGAAGGGGCAGGGGTGGCGCAGGACTCGTTGGCCTTGCGGTTGGCGGGCAGCATGTTGATGGAGTGGTCGATCTCCCCACAGCCGGCCATCCTGCGGGGGGACAGAGTCACGTCAGTTTCTGGGGTCGCCACAGAAGGAGCTGCTGACCTTAAATTAAGGCCAGGCCTCATTTCTGAGGCTCAACCCAAAGACACCAACAGGTTATCACACTGTTCCTGAGCTGACAGACTAAACCGAGCACTGGGAGGATTTCTTTTGCTAATCACCAATCCTTCTCCGTTTCATTTTCATGCCAAGTTAGAAAACCAAGTGCGGCCTTTCCTCCGCTCTCTCTGAAGTGCTGATAATTAACAAACCTCCCACCAGCCACTCACTTGGGAACCACCTCAGGAAATGGAATGGGGCTGCAATTCTCTCCTCAAGAGGTGATGCAGCTGCAAACACCCAGAGAAGTGGAAGAGGGGAGATTTAGATTAGATACCAGAAAGAAATTCTCTGCTGTGAGGGTGGTGAGAGCCTGGCCCAGGTTGCCCAGAGAAGCTGTGGCTGCCCCATCCCTGGAGGGGTTCAAGGCCAGGTTGGAGGGGGCTTGGAGCAACCTGGTCTGGTGGGAGGTGTCCCTGCCCAGGGCAGGGGGTTGGAACTGGATGATCTTTAAGGTCCCTTCCAACTCTAACCATTCTATCATTCTATGATTCTAACTCAAACCAGTCTCTCCTCCAGGACTGGTGATGTTTGATGAAGGCATCACGCCTCAGCAGAGGTCTCCAGTGGAGAACGCACCCGGCTGAAGTATCCCCACCACCATCACCACACCCCATCCCTCACACCGAGCTCAGAACCACAACGGGGCTGCAGAAACAAACAGATTCAGAAACTAAAATGGCTTTTTCAAAAGACACCCTGTTTTTTGTCTTTTTTTCCCCTTAACACCACACAGACCAGCTCAGGACAGCCTGGCGGGAGGAGCAGAGTCACAGCAGACACACCACCACCAGCTGATGGGTTTGCAGAGCCTCTGCCTCCTCTGGCCATACCTCATTTCTGTCATTAAAAACCATTTTTGTAGCAACTGTAAGAGAGCAGGGAACGCAAAACTGTGTGGATTTGGCACTGCGTGGGATTTCAGCAGTTGAAAAATTCTAGCCTAAATATGCAAATGCCTCGTCGACTGCATTTTTGCCATGGCAATCTTCCACAGCCTGCTTCACGGCAATTCTCCTTTTATATTCCTATTTATTAGCAACCAAACCCAACACCAGCTATGAAATGAGGGAGGAGAATGGGCTCTGGGGGAGAGGCACCTTTTTAGGCCCTTTTTCACTGAAATCCCCAAGGGACTCAGCAGCACGGGGCGGATATTGGGCAAAAGAGCCTTTCAGTGCGATGGGTCCTTGTGGGACAGGCAGCCGGGAACAGCTCGTACAGAACTGTCACGGGCACGTGGGCCGACAGGGACCTTCGGAGAGTCCCATCCCCTGCTCCCCACGGCACCGCCACCACTCATCGGATCCCCCCTGGCTGTGTCTAGCTGGGGTTCCCCAAAACCCACAAGGATAGAGGTGCCAGAGCCCCCCCAGACCCCCTGTGTGTGTTACACACAGCACCAGCACTGTGCTGCCTCCAGAGAAAACACCTGGTGATACTGTAAAAGCCCTCACTGCTTTAAACACCTGATGAATATGTGCCGAAATTAAATAAAATTAAAAAGATTTATGCTTTAGTACCTGTATTTACCTTTACAATAAGGCATAAAGTGCTATTTACTCAAAAACGTGTTTCTGTCTGCTGGCTCTTCCCTTCTAGCACTGTCATTTCCTCTCCAAAGACCGATGCCTCTTTAATCCCATTTTTTATCAAATCATTCTCTTAAGAGCTCTACAGCTCAAATATCTTTTGCTGAAGTAGCACATAATTGTATCTACCTCTGTTTCGGTTTCCTATCTGAATTTCTTCCCCCGGGATTAAAGACAAATCTGCCCGGTAGTTCTGCGACCAGCGTTTCAGAGACAGGCAGCGCACTCCCCACCGCCCGGGAACTGCCTTTTCCCAAGACCCACACTCTCCCTGCTGGGAACAGCCTGCTCTGCGGGACCTTCATGCTTCTGAGGCTGCATTTTGCAACAGAATTTCACACCAAGACTAGGGCTTTATAACGAGAAACTCGTCAGAAAAGGGGGGAAGAAACGCTACTGATACTCCAGAATCCCCACAAACACAACCCAGCCAGCACCTCACAACAGAAGAGCTCCAGGAGAAATCCATGGATTGACTGATTTGTGCTAACCGTGGCTGGGGTAAAGGATCTGAATTTTGAAGAGCTCCCACAACGAGACACGACTGGGCAAAAAGGCCCAGCAGCAGAGATTTTTACTTCCAAGCTGGTTTTACAAAAGGCTGCTTCTCCCTGAATACACTTGACAAGGTTCTACTTTTCAGAGTCAAAGAGTAAGAGCACCTGCAGAGGAGTAACTGGGATACCAGTCACGTACCATAATTAAGATTTTGGAGGAGATGAAGACACAATGCTGGGACTACAAATGGCATTGTGGCAAATGGCATTTTGACAAATCCCATCCTGATCCCAGGAGGCAGCTTGTAAGAAACTAAGAAGCAGAGTGAAAGCTCTCACCTGTTGAATGACTGTGCTCACAGGTCACCCCTTCCTTTGAGGGCTCTTTGACCCCTCACCACACCAGGACAATAATGCAGGGTGTGAACAGAAAGGAGTAAATGCCTTCTCTTGACATTCCTGTGTGATTTTTAATGACTCGGAGGAAGAGGGGATGTGTAAGATGAATGCAGCTGGAGGAATCAACCTTCATCTCCAAGCAAGCCCTACCCAGACACCTCCAACTCATAAGAGAGAAGTGCAACTGCTCCTGCCTGGCCTCAGAGTCCAGCACCATTGCCATTTGTACCCAACTGATGCTGTCTCACTTCGTATTTTTAAAGGAAGATCCTAATTAATCCTTCTTTATGTATTTAAGTATCAAGTCTAGGCTGCAGAGCATGTTTCTAAGCTGGTACCAGGACATACACTTAGATTTTTATTGAGGGAATCCTTCAGAAAGGGGGAAAACATCAAGGGCTGCTGCTGTGCTGTGGTACAGCTGTGGGGGCACCTTCACTGTATCAAGAACTAACCAAACTGACCGCAGAATGTTTTCCTGAAGTTGAAGAGCAGTATTTTATAACCAGGTTTAATCCAAACAGGCTCCACGCGAGAAGCATTTTCAAACAGTAAAGCTCTGGTTTTTGGAGGGTTGGGTTCCCTTAAGACACTTTATGGCAAAAGGGCAAATGACGTTACTGACTAGCAATGCTAAAAATTAATCAAACTCAAGGACAAGCTCTAAAATTAATTTTATCTGAAGTATTTAGATCCTCAGTTCAGGTATAAATAAGGGATCTGAACAAAGCATTTTAGCAGAAATACAGCCTAAAGCCATCAAGGAAGGAACTAGTCCACAGCCTTGCCAGATCCCACCTTCCTATTACCTTTTGTGTTTGTTTTTTATTTTTAATACTGAAACATACATTTAATCTGTAAGCTCAGGATGCACAGTGCAGAGCGCCTTCATCAACACAGAGTATGGGCGAGGTGATGTATAAAACCTGTATGAAAAGACCCCGGGCCTCCTAGGACTCTGGTGAAGAAAATGTAAATTCCCACAAAACCACCTCAAAACTATGTAATTTTTCAAGCTCCAGCTCCAATCCCAGCTGCAGCAAAGCAGCCTGTGAAGGAGCCTAAGTACAGTAAGTACACACCTAAGTACAGTAAGAAAACAAGAGCTTACTTTTTCTGAGGAATCCTACTGGAGCATGCCCCGAGTGAGGTGTCCCCTCCTCAGCTGTCCCCGGCTGGGGTGGCAGGTCCCCGCTCCCGGGGCTGGCTCATTCCTCGCTGCTCCTGCCCGGGGACACGCCGTGGCCTTTCAGCTTCTCCACAAACTGATG
Organism: Tringa tobata; assembly: GCA_033628505.1. Classification (NCBI taxonomy): domain Eukaryota; kingdom Metazoa; phylum Chordata; class Aves; order Charadriiformes; family Scolopacidae; genus Tringa; species Tringa tobata. The sequence goes on along the minus strand of JAHREE010088264.1, from coordinate 4,915 downwards.
GAAAGCAAATAAAACCAGCGTTACGGTGCTGTACACAGGGGTGAGCCAGCAGAACAGGACACAGCGGTCCTCTCACAGGAAAGCAATTACCGTGCTCTCATTTACCTGATGCTGTTTGCACTAAAAATACCATCACACTTCTCCTGCTTTTTGCAACAACCAGTTTGAGCCCACGGTTTTGATGTTAATTATTTTGATGTCCGACTTCAGCAAATTATCTTTTTCTAAAGTGTTATAAAGGCAATTATCTTTAACTGTAATAAGTTAATGGCTCAGTTCCATAAAGCCACCACGTACACAAAGTGAGGAGCACGTTACGCGTGTGCTAATTTAACCTCTAATAAATGACTCCGTACATTCAGAGAGTTAATAAAGCTGTGACGCCTTCCTAAACCCATCCCCACCACATCCAAAGGACTACCTGGGCTTGTGTGCCCTCTCTGACCAGGGGCAGGAGTCAGGTGCTTGAGGCTGCAGACACTGACGTTCCCTGCTCCTCTCCCTGTTTCCAGGGGTCTGTAGCTGTTCCAAGAGCCCGGTGCCCTCCTCCCCCTTTTCAGAGACCTCACTCATTCGTTTCAGCAATGAACCTCAGAACCCTTCAGCACCTTTTTTCCTCTATAAGTCTACACATGTATGTCCTCACACCAGCGGCTGAACAAGCTCTGTGACCTGGATTTGGTGCTTAGCAAGGTAAACAAACAAACAAACAAAAAAAGGTTAATTAGGATCTTCCTTTATTTCTTTAGAAAGTGCTGAAGGGCTCCAAGGTTCACTCATGGAATGAATGCATGTGGTCTCTGAAAAAGAGGACAAGGACACAACTCAAGGCCAGCAGGTAACATCATCCATGACACATTCTGTGTGTGTCCCTGACCAGGACCGGACCTCAGCTAAGTTGCTGCACAAATACATCATCACCACTGGAAATCAGTGTCTAACAAATACCTCACAGAATCACAGAATGATGTGGGGTTGGAAGGGACCTCTGGAGATCATCTCCTCCAACCCCCTGCCAGAGCAGGTCCACCCAGAGCAGGTCCCACAGGAACGTGTCCAGGTGGGTTTGAATGTCTCTAGAGACGGAGACTCCACCACCTCTCTGGGCAGCCTCTGCCAGGGCTCTGCCACCCTCACAGGAAAGAAGTTCCTCCTCACGTTGAGATGGAACTTCTTATGTTCCAGTTTGTGTCCGTTCCCTCTTGTCCTGTCCCTGGGCACCACTGGCCCCATCCTCCTGACACCCACCCTTTAAGTATTTATAGGTGTAGATCAGATCCCCCCTCAGCCTTCTCTTCTCCTGACAAAAAAAGACCCCTGTCCCTCAGCCTCTCCTTGTAAGAGAGATGCTCCAGGCCCCTCAGCATCTTTGTAGCCCTCTGCTGTGCCCTCCCCAGCAGTTCCCTGTCCTTCTGGAACTGGGGAGCCCAGAACTGGACACAGTGCTCCAGATGGGGCCTCACCAGGGCAGAGCAGAGGTGCAGGATGACCTCCTTCGACCAGCTGGTCACACTCTTCCTGATGCACCCCAGGATGCCATTGGCCTTCTTGGCCACAAGGGCACATTGTTGGCTCATGGGCATCCTATCGTCCACCAGGACTAACTTAAATAACCCTGCAGTAGGGAGGTAGGGACCTGCAAGCTCAGAGAAGATGCTGACCATCAGGATTCCACTGTCACATTCCCACACCCCAACCAGGAAGGTCTTGCCCTCAAAGAACCCCCCTCAGTTACAGAGAGTTCTGGGAAGTCCTCAGGGAACAGGCCCATGAGTCACAGGGTTCTGTCTTCCCTCAGGGCTGCAGCTTTTCAACACGGTTCTGAAGCACTTTGAACCACCATTTCCAGTTGCTGCAAAACACAGGAGTGATGTGGAGCAGACCTGAGAATGTCACGGCTTAGATTTCAATTTGAAATCTGAAAATTTGAAGAATTGAAAGGAATCATTTCAGTGTAAATTCAGTGCAGATCAGACATGTGCAGAGTGGAGTCAAGTCAAGGAGTGGTTAGTCCCTGAAAGAACCCGGAGCATTCAGTGTTTCAGCGTTCTGTGCTACAGTGCTCCATCAAATGATTGGGCATTTATCATTAGTAACAGAGTGAAACGTTCAGACGACTCCAGTATCGGGCACATTACTCAAGTGTGTTATTTTCTTTACAGCCAAGCTCCACGTACCATTCTGCACAGCTATGTTTAGAAAAAGCTCCGAAGGAAAAAGGCAAAAATTAACGAGCCTTTCCCCACCTTTCCTTCCTTCCTCCCTCCCTCCTTCCCGCGGCTGCCCCACTCCTCACATGTCGCTCCCAAACCAAACCAAGAGCTGCAACCGCACGGTGACACTGGCTCTGCCAACCCCTGGGAGACAATGCCCTGCTTGCTGTGATCAGAAGGGACACGGGGCGGGGGACAGTGGGTGCTCAGCCCTTCGGCCCAGGAGCCGTGTCCTGCTCCCGCTGCAGGGACCGCCCCAAGCCCTGAATCTCCCCATCTTTCACATCACAGACCCAGCTGTTCTCTGGAGATGGGAAGAAAAAGGTTGGGTCAGTTCTGGCAGATTTCTTCGGAAATAAAAAAATGCAGGCACATCTTCAAGGTATGCAATTATATCTGGGAGAATCCAATTAGGGCATAATTATAGGATAGTGGCAGGGCAACTTTCTCACTGCTGCATAGCTCTCGAAAAGAACTAGTTCACACACTGACTCCAGGTGACCTCTGTGTTTCATGGTGTCGTTACTTATTTAATGAGCCAGTCTTGAAAATTTTACTGAACGGGATAAAAGAGACTCACACACCCCCTTTCCCAGAGGATGATGACTCCTGTAAAGCCAAGTGGGTGAGGGCTGTGTTCTAGACTTGAAAATGAATTTTCCCTGAAGAAAAGCAGGCAGTACGAGGAGTTGCACTACGTTACGCACTAAATCCACGCACCCTCTCACACACCGATTTTGGAACGTCCACTCAAGATGCAACAGCTAAAGGCCAACCCCACCGACGAGGAGCAGGAGTGTAAATTGGGCAGTGTCCCCTCCCTGGCTGAGCCCCAGACAGTGTTTAACTGCCCCCTGTCCCCTTGGAGGGACATTCACAGGGAGAAGCCACCTCCGCTTTTCCCACCCAGCCTGAAGATGTGGAAGTGGTGGAGGTCCCACCAGAGCGACTGCCCAAAAACTACTGCAGGTTCTCCCAAAGAAAAATGTCAAGCTTTAACTAGACCCAGGTGGAATGAAGCAATTTCTCATTAGCTGAATCAGCTGTGCCCCTTGGGTCCTCAGGACACCACCAGACCCAACATGTTTTTTTCCACTTTTCTATTTCTTTGGAAAAAAACAGCAACAACAATAAAAAAAATTCCCAAAAATATACATATAGAAGAAGCCAGCTCCTAAATGATGATGAAGTTACCTACAGTCTTAAGAAGTCTTTTCTGTAAGTAAAAGCTTTGCTTTTAAAAGAAACAAGCACAAGTCATTGATGAACTCAATGAATGCCAGCTCCAAACCAAACCAACCAGAGACTATTACTGGAGCCCTACCTCGATCGAGAGATGATCTCACACATTCTGCAACTCTCTACTGATTACTCTAAAATAGCTGTCACAAATTCAGCATTTCCCCCACCCATAAATTGAAAACTCAACAGCTATAGCATCACTTCAATACAGTAAATGCTCTTCTGTAATTAAAACACTTGGATTTTTCCATCAAGCTCCTGAACTCATAACTCAATTATTGAGGGGGCAGGAGGGAAAAAAGCATCCCGGGTTTCTGCCCTTCCCTACAATGCACCACAAAGCCAACGCTGGGGGAAGAAGGAAGGAAAGGGGGCTGGGATTTTAAATGGGAAAATCCCTCTGCTGTCCATACAGCATCGGCTCTGGGGACTGAGCCTGTCAGGGCTTTTATTAAACTGCCCCCCGGCACCAGGCAGCACCACAGATAAATAACCTCTCTCTTCCCTGTCACCAGCTTCTCTGCATCTGCTTCTGAAACTCAGAGTATCTTCGGGAATCATTAGTTGTGATGAGGCTTCAAGCTGCCTGTCACTCCTTGTCCTGTGCTATTACACATTAATAAAAACACCCAACCCTTTGATGCCCATTTGGAACTGAAGCACAGAAGAGTCAACCATTTCAGCACGGAACTGCCGCCGATTTATTCAAAATGAGGTTCCTCTCCTGCACTACAACTGGAGCACTGGATCTGAATTTTGAGCATACGCCCTATTTCAATTTATTTATCAGAGCAAAACGCTTTTCACTCAAATAAAATGATATTGTATGGAAAGCAAAGCAGAAACTGGTTCATCTGAAGACATCGATGTTAAAAACAGAAAATAAGTACAGGAACATCTCTTCATATCTATAGATTTGATTAGTGTGCATATAGAAGAGAGGGAGGAAAAAAAAAATCAATTTTAACAAAAAGACTTTTCCCGTAACAATTCCAGGAGTCTGCTGTTCAATAGCCTTTAAAAATATTGCACTTCCAGCTCCCTAAATAAACGACAACCCAATTAGATCTAAATTGATGCAGTATATTTTGAGGGAAACAAGAACAGAACTTTTTGTTCCACTGGGTACAGACTCTGCCTTACAGCAACTGGAACAACTGGGACTGTGAGTGGCTGGGGAGGGAACCGCAGCACCCACCGCACCAGGCGATAAAGCACGTTCTTGCAAACAGTCCATATTTTAAGATTCACCCAAATGACCAAATCAATAGCCAGGCTTCACTGTGCCCTCACTGTAATTTCTGGTGGAGCATTTCCAGTGCTGCCGTAGGAAGCAGCTGTGCCTGACCCGCTCTCCCCACAGCCAAATGCTACAAAAACCCGTATTTTTAGCGTTAGAAACGCGCCCAAAGCAGCGCCCCGGGGCCACTGCTCCCTGCGGGGTGTCCACACACACCTGC
>JAHREE010088263.1:0-11350 GCA_033628505.1 Tringa tobata | reverse complement strand
GTATTTCTCATCCCAAATCCAAAACACAGCACTCCACCAGCTGCTAGTGAAAAAGTTAACCCTTTCCACCTGTCATGGTTTCAGTGGTGACTTAACATGTTACCATGTAGCTTGTTTCAGTAGCAGAAACATAAATACTTTGTTTCAAGTTGCCTTAATGGCAATTAAAATAACAAATTGCACGGGGTGGTTGGTCAGAGGGGAAGGTGTACAAATGTCACTTGTTAATACAACTTACTTGAAGGGTATCCGTTTGGTTGTTCACAACAATGTACCTGCAGGATAAACACGTGAGCTTGTGTCACTCCTGGTTCTGTGCGAGATGGGCTTGTGTGTGGCTGTGCTTGCGAGAACTTGGCATGTCATTCACACACGTGGGAATGTCAGCCCAAGAACTTGCTAGAAAAGATTTGGGAGGAAACTTGAAGAAAAGCTTTCATTTTAGTTGTATTAGTTACCGTTTGCATTGTGTTGAAAGGCATCCTAAAGCAAACGCTGTTCAAAAGTTGTATGTAAAAGCGGATTTAATTTAATGAGAAATGAATTAAAAATGCTTCAGGGTTTGGTGTGAGGTTTTTTTGTTTTGGGTTTTTTTTTTTTTGGTATTTTTGGGGTTTTGTTTTTTGGGGTTTTTTTTACTGGTAAGATGAACTACATCTTTATCAGTTAAGAGATGACGCTCATTACAACTTAAGTTCTTACAAGTGAGCAACTGCCTTGGGTTTGCTGTACTAAATTTAGTTTGCTAACATCTAAGTAGATGTTCTGACTAACACAATTATTTGAAAACCAGAGCAATTTAGTATAACTTTTATATTCTCTTTCTTTAAAGAGGAAAGCTTCTGCCATGAGTAAACGTAAGCCAAAGGAGAGCAGTGGAGCAAATGCAGAATGCATTTCAGAGGTTAGTAACATCTTCAATAGCTGACTTTGTATTTAAGTTATGAAACTTTTTAATCCTCTGCCATCTGTGTCATTCTATAGTTTTTTACTAGACCAAAGGCATGTACTTGATGTAATTTCTAGGGCTTTAAATGGTTTTTGTATTAGTATTCTGTCTTTCAACATCTCACCTGATGTTTGCTTTCTTCAAGTGTTATAGTAACAATCTGCTGTTTGGAATCTTAATAAAACCAGTAAAGGATGGTCTTGCACTTTTACAGCTGTTTGTGGCAACAGATTTGCATAAATCTATTTTTATCTAATTGGATTCTTTATCTTCTAGTTTGTAGGGCAAATTAGAATCTAGGTGACTTCTTTTTAACAGCCTAGGACACCAGCTGCAAAATTAGTTTTCAAGTTTATTTTTTAATCTGCTGTGATGCTGAAGGTTGGCTGTTTGGGAATTGAAGAAACAGTTTGAAGCAACAGTTTTTAACATGGAAAATGGAAATCAGAGCAGATATATAGAGAGATAACCCAAACAATCCCAATTAATAGTTAAAATAACTGTATTCACTGTGCAGTTTGAAGGGCTTCAGGACTTTATTAAAACTGGAGAGACTTCGTTCCATCCTTTGTAAGCAATGTATGAGTACATCATATACAAATAGAATACTGTTATATTAGTAGTGTTTACTTCCTGCCCCTCCCTCCAAACTTTTAGGAACAAAGTATCTGAACTGAATCTTCAAAGAATCTATGTATTTGATACTTTTTATGTTTGAGGGCTGTAGGCTGCAACCCTCTGGGGTTTTGGGTGAATGACTGACCTCTTTTTTTTATTTAAGTCAGCTGATAAATGTTTTCTTGCCTGTGGTAATAAGTTATAACCATGAATTACTGGTGTAATTTTGGTGACAGGTGTAACATCCCTTCGGCAGGGAACGGAAAGAAACTGTAGCAGAACAGACCAAAGACACATGTTGCTGTTGTTGAATTTAATTTTCTCTTTTCTGCTACAAAAGAGTCTGTTAAATATTCTGCCTCCTGGAACCGTATTCTTTCAAGACCCCTGTACCGTTGCTGACAAATGAAATTTACATGTTACAGAGTATTTGTAAGACCACAGACACATGCATATTTTACTATTATTTTATTGCAGTAGCTACATTCTTCGTATGTTCTCATGTTTGAAGCCCCAAGCGTTCTGTCTTGTCTTGTATCCACAGGTGCAAAAAACTTTACGTGAAAGATTCTGTCACCATTATGCTACTGGAAGACTGTTTGGGGTTGAACGTCAGTACAGGTGAGTAAGCAGTCTCAAATACTAAGGAATTTCTACTTTAACCACAATAGAAAAATAATCAGGTGAAGTTGTTACTTTCTGCTACCTCTGTTTTTCTAAATTACACAGGCTTAAATGACTTGCAGCGCAATTCTTCTAAAAATTGTTTGCCTTGGATTTTAAGATTTTTTTATACAACTGTTGCTTGCTATTTTGTTAGGATGTCCTTCTTTCTTGTCAAAAAAAAACCCCAAACAACCACTTTTTTTTGAGCCTGAAAGATACTTTTAGTGCATATTCTAAGGCTACATTTAATGACCCTACCAAGCAAAAAGTTAAATTCCCTTGTTGTGAATATTTATTTTTACTTCAGATTTTCTCCTGTTTATTGGTAAGTTGTGTTAAAAGCAAATATTAAACCTTGGATGCCGACATTGAAGTAGAGACCCATATTTAAAGCAAACGTACTTCTTAGGGTTGTCCAGATGTGGAGGTTAAAGTTAGGAAGGAAGGACCAATTGTGGCAGTAATACTATCCTAATACTAATGCTTTCAAATTCTGAAAATAACAAACATGGGCCTAAAGAACCTGTTTTAAACAATCAGTTTTTCCAAGAGTAACTTCATGCAAGTTGAATCATCTGATGTGAGCGTTAGTTTCCTTTCCCTTATGGGAGGTAAAATAACATTTCAATTATTAAAAAGTGTAGTGTAATATAGATGCAGAGCTCACATATTGTTGTGAGAAAATGTGTTTCTATGATGTTAGCATTCTATAAAAAAAGCTTCCCCTCTTTCTACTGGAATTTTGAAAAACAGTTTACAGATTGTCTCCTACTTACTGTGCTGCTGCTGCTGAATTATACTGGAGCGAAAACAACTCGAACTTCCCAATTCTTAGTTTTTCCTTCTCAAAGTGTATCAGGGCTCTTGGCTCTGGTTAACTTTCAAATAGTGAACAACACTTGGATTTTCTACAGCTGTTCCATGATGACTCTATTACTGTTTTAGAAACGATTGCATGATGTCAATATTCTAAGTTTAAAAAAAAAAAAAGCAGCATACTAAATGTATGCATTTGTAAACATGTGGGTATTGGAAGTGTCAGTATTTTTTATAAGTACTTTAAAAGTGGTATTACATGATAAGTCTATCTGGAGATAATTTAGAGTTATTCTTCTTTCTTTCGGGTGGGAGTAGAATATGAGTCTGAAGTTCAATATTGCTGTTACTGTTCACAAGCTTTGGTTGCTTAAATTTAGCATATAATCAGTTTTATGAAGATTGTCAAAATGAATATATTCCACTAGATTATTAATTTTTTTTACTAGTGTCAAGTTCTTCCTTCAATATGTTTGTCAGTCTTCCTTTTTCCTGATATAGAGTGGTATCACAGAAAGCAATCTCCTTTTTTTTTTTTAGAAAGAAATGATTATTGAAGTCTGTTCTTTCATGGTGGAGAATTGTAGAACTTTATGAATTAGTGATACTCCCGACTTCTGCATGTTTTAATATTTTAAAATATTTTAAGAGCTCTGATCACTCAGCCTTTTGTACTTTATTGTATTACATTTTGCATGCCCTGAGTGTTGGCTCTGAGACCAAGTTGAAATGTATCAAGTTTTCTCTTATGTTCTAAAGATTTTTTTCAATTTTCCATAGTTTCCGTGAATGTTGTCTGCTTTGAAGTTTTTAACCTATTGCTGTTGTCAACACAGACATCTGCTGGAGCTGCTGAAACGAACTACAGCGCATGGAGAAAGTAATTCTGCCCTTGTTATTGGACCCCGAGGATCAGGAAAGACTGCGGTATAAACACGTATTAAAAAATCTAGACAAGGTCAAATTATGCACGAGGTAGATGGCCTCACCGAAGTCCTGAGAGCTTTTGGAGCTAGATTTTCATCTCTGCCTGATTTTAAAGAGGGAATTGGTAACTGTTTGCATAGAATTTCAAAAGATTTTGGGGCTTCTTGTGAGCTAATTCTGTTGAATAACAATGTGGAGAAGTTGGTTTCCTAACATTTTTCAAATGCTCAGTTTCCTAGTGAATTTGTAAAATAGAATGGCTTCAAGTGCAGCTGACAAAAACATGTCTGTCCTTACGGGGACTTGCAGGAGTGTGCATTCATGACATGCTGCAGGTGCCCAAAACATGTAAAATGGAAATAATTTTATCAGAAGAAGTTGCATTTGTTGTTCAGTGATCTGACTACATCATAGATTCTGCCTCCATTCAGCACTTCTCCTGTTACAGTTCTGTGATGGTTCTTGCCACAGAGGAGTTAATATAAGCAATTAAAACCCTGTTATTTTTATTCTTTAAAAATTAACCTGCTATTGGATTTCCACTGTAAAAATGACAGAAAAAGCATCCAAAAACTGTAAAAAGAGTAGACTAAGTGGATTTCTACATAGCTGTTTTTATGTGGAGAATGTAGAATATCTTAATCCTGTTTTGAATACGTCAGAGAATATTGCTAGGAGGTAGAATGTTTTTCTGGCAGTTTTAGTTCATTCATAACACGTGTAGGTTTTGTATTTTAAAGGAACTTCTTTTAGTTGAGGCATGTGAAGGGATGACATCTAGCTTAAGTGTTATATACCTTAACATTATGCAAACACTTAAGTCTTTTATGTTTACATGTTTATATAATATGATAAATAGGTTGGCTGTTACTGCAAAAAGTACTCGAGATTGAAAAATTACACAGATTACTTTGGAAGTCTTCCCAAGTGCTAAAGCAAGTGGCCTTCAAGCTTTTAAATACAGTTGAATAGAAATAAATTAATAGATGGTAAACTTCCTTGATACAGCTGACACCACTCCTTCTGCCAATTTGTTGATGGCTTTCTTGTTTTGCATTTACAAATCAGTCAGTATTGTTACCTTCCTCTGTCATCGAAACTCAGAGTATTTTTATTACTTAATTAAAGTTTAAATTTTCATCCCAACCTTTTACATAAGGATAGCGAAGATGACAATTTGTGATCCTTTCTGCCAGGATATAAGTAAGCAAATCACGTATGAGAAATTAATGGCTTTCTTATTCTACATCAAGTGAACGTTTCATCTATTTTTATGTCTTTTAATACACATTCCTTATGACTTTTACCAAGAGCAAGTTCTTGATGGACTGTGAATTCGGGACCCCTAGGTTTTATAGGCAGTAGTTGATGTAATTATATGCAATGTAATTGCCTCATGCTTCCTGACTTCAATAGGAAAAGCATAAGCACAGTGTCTTTAAAGATTTAAAGGAAATACTTTTATTCCACAGCATCTAATGAAACTGTATACTTTACAAACTCAAGAGACAAATTCTGTCACATCTCAAACTCTTAAAGCTTTTTTTGATTAAGGGGAAAGCACTAGTTATTACCCCCAAAAATTAGTGACTAAAATACTAGAATTATTTTTATATTTCTTTGCCTAATAATTCATCAGATTGAACAAATGTAATCGCATGATAGTGACTGTGAAGTTGACATTTTAGTGTTTTAGTCTCAAAAATGTTCAAAACCAATGTTACTTGATGAAACTGCACATACCATTTCCTATCTGATAATATCTATTTGTACAGTTTTCTTACTGCTAATACATAAATCTTCTTGTAAAGAAATTATGGTTTGTTATTTTTTTTCTCCTAGTTATTAAATCGTGTCTTAAAAGAGCTCAAGGAAATGAAACAAGTTAGAGAGAACCTCTTGGAAGTTCATCTGAATGGCAAGTAATACAGCATTATTCCAATGTTATGTTGTATTCAGTTATATATATTGTTATATATTTTGTCCTGAACAAAAATTTTCAGTTTCAGTAGTTGTTATCAAGCCTTGATCATGAACACATTTGTCTGTGACATCCAGAACACCACCTTTTGTATCGCTCTGCATAAAGAGAACTTGTTTGCTTCTAATGACTTTCCAAAATGTTAAAAATCAGTTCAGTTGTGAATGAATTGTTTTAAGTAACTTATTCCATATGGCAAAATTCTGTCTAGTATTAACTTTTGAAAAGGCTGGAAATGGAGAGAAGCTTCTGGATAAGTTTTTCGTGGCTGTAGACGTGGCCTCCTGGAGTGAAGGAGAACTGCCAGTTCTTCATGAAAAATCATTTTCTTTCAGGGCTTCTGCAGACTGATGATAAAGTGGCCCTGAAGGAGATCACGAGGCAGTTGCATCTGGAAAATGTGGTTGGGGATAAAGTTTTTGTAAGTATCAACTTTATTATACTCTTCGCTTATCTCCCTCAACAATCCTTGCCTGGAAAACTAGCTTTATAGGATGAAGCTTGTTGAGACCGAATGGACTTTGGGAGTTTAGTAGCAAAATTGCAATGTCTTCTCAAAAATTTCTCTTTTAAAATTTTTAATGATGGCAGTAGTGAACTGTGGCAGACCTTGATTTACAAACACTTGTAGCACAGCAACAAATATTGGTGTGTTCTACACAAGTGCTGAGGGTATTTTGGAAAGCAGTATCTTTAGTGTATTTGCCACATTTTCTACTTCAATAGGGAAATCTGCCCAGGCTTCCTAGAGCTCTCATTTTTGGTAGAATTTCTTTTAAAATATTTGCTTCTATTGGCCTTTTCCCAAAGATAAAAAACCCATTTACACTTGTACTAATGTCAGTAAAAAAGGGAATAACTGAAGTGCTTCCGATTAAATTTCACTCCTTTGAGTGTAAGTCTTGTGATACCAATGCAAGTGGCTAAAGCAGAATTATGAGAGGGGAGAAAGGTGAAACCTCAATAAATAAGGTTTATTTTCATCAGTTGCATTTGGAAAACATAAGTTGTTGCTGCTTTAGTTAAGCCAAACCCAAGAACTAGGTTAGAGGCAGTCTGGAATACAAGATGAATTGTAGATTTTAGTTATTAGGCTTTATTATCTTTTGGAAATGACTTGCTTCTTAGGTTGTGCTTTGGTTTCTCACTTATCCCAAATGATTTTATGCACAGAGAATGGAAAACCCTTTTCTGGGTGAGCTAAAATTTCCCCAAATACAGCTGCAGTAACAAAGGAAATAGCAAGTATTTAATTTCAGCATTAGCCATTTGAATGAGTTGTCTTTTCAACAGAGAACTAGAACAACCTTTCAAGGTCCACAGTCCCACTACCAAAAATGCTGGAGGCAAAAACGGTCTTAAAATATGCTAAAGTCCCCTGTAATTTTCCCCATTAAGTTATTGTGGAGAACTACTTTAAACTCTTCACCATCTAATCCCTTCGGTTGCACACTGGCAGGGAAACATACTGATTTGCAGGGATGTCCTTACTTCTGTCCATAGAAACTTCAGCTTTTTTAGTTTGTGTAGCTCACCTTCAGAGAGTAGATTTGCTTTTCTGCATTCTTTGATAGGGCTTGTGGTCTTCAGTTACTTTTATTTCTCATCTCACAACTTGTGCGCTTCAGAGCGTGTCAATAAATGTGTGTGCCACTGAAGCAGGGGATGGTCATAGCAATTCATTGTTTTCTGTGAATGTTTGATGCTTTCATCTATCGAATAAGGTTGCAAATTAAAAATACTGATTGTTGTCATGTTGGGTGGCAGGTTCTGCATGTGCGTAGATGGAAAATGACTATGCAGTAGCTATTTAAGGAAAGATAAAGCTACTTGTTACCTTAGCTGGTTGTAGACATTCTTCCGATCACTAATTTTTGCCTGTCTGAGGTAATTAGTGTGGGGTTTTCAGACTGGAAGTGGATCAATGTAGAGTTAAATATCAGTTTTCTTGTCCTGAAGAGGAATGGAATAACACTGTAAATTTTCAAATATGCACTGGTTTTGAAAGCAGGGTTTTAGAAGGAAATGCACTTCATTACATGCCTGGACTTGATGTAGTTACACAGGTCTGAGAATGACATTGAAAATCTTTTGTGAAATCATTTTCTTCTCTTTGTAGGGCAGTTTTGCTGAAAATCTTGTGTTCCTTCTTGAAGCTTTAAGGAAAGGTAAACGCTGGTAGCTCCTGTTCTGAAACTGTGTGTGTTTGTCACTTGACTGCAAAGTTATCATATAGATGTTTCTTCATCCACTCGTACAAGTGGTATGAAGAAATAGAGGTCAGAATGTCTCATGCTTACAAAATAATGGAAAAAATACGGAATACTAACCAAACATAGAGCTAACATAACTGATACAGTAAAGCTTTGCATGTGATGGTCAGCTATGAAGGACAGATTCTTTTACCCAGATTGAAGCTATTAAAAATAGTGAGTTTTTTTAAAAAATTGCCCTAGAAGCCTGCCTTCCCTTGTAACCAGAAATGGTGCTTGGCAGAATACAAAACTTTCCTCATTCTTCAGTGTATTTTTGTTTTTACTGTTGTAGCAATACACATGTGAAAGGAGGGCTTAGTGAAAAGCGAAAAGATAATAAGTAAATTGTTAAAACTGGGAAATGTGGAAGCTGGAGATGTAGAGATGGAATTCTGCTGCTGATGTTAACATGCTAACTTTGAAAATTAAATAATTACTCTTTCAGGAGATCGAACTAGCAGTTGTCCAGTCTTGTTTATACTGGATGAATTTGACTTGTTTGTTCATCACAAGAATCAGACGCTGCTCTATAACCTCTTTGATGTATCCCAGTCAGCACAGACCCCGGTAACGGTTATCGGACTTACGTGTAGACAGGTAAGAAATAGCACCTTCTCAGTCAAAGTTTTTAGCTGTTTTAAAGGGAATTTTATCTTCGTTGGAATGTAGGATGTCATAGGGAACTGTGGATAGATTATGTGTATACTGAGGAGTAATGACTTTCTAACACTGTGGATGCTTTATAAAAATGTCACTGTTTTTCTCAATAAACTGCATTGGTGATGAAGGTAGCCGGGTTATGACAAGAAGAAGGATAATTAAAATCTTCCATCAGAGCCTTAATCTGGGGTTGATTTGGTTTAGGTGATATTTAGCTGGGCAAATGGAAGCTAATAGAATATTTAACAGTTGATTTAGTAAATGACAATCTTTTCTTTTGCTTTATTACTGTCCCGACTCTGGTATCCTCATCACCCATTATTTAGAACGCCATATTGCTCTACTTGTGAATGTAATTAGGTAAGGTCTTGAGAGGCTGTGTCATGGTTGTGGTGATTGCTGGTGCTTCTTATTTTTTAGAAAAATCTCTGGTCCCTGTTGCATGTGAATTCTAAATCAAAAGGGGTCTTGGTATTTTGCACTGTTGGCTCTATTTACTGTTTTCACTCTCTTTTTGGTGAGGAACGTCAGTATTCTTCAAACCTTTCTTTAGAGCAAGTAAAACCACCAAAACCACCTCACAATAACCCCTTAAAAATAGTGATCCACCCCAAATTCCTAGAAACTGGGAGTGTAATCCTTTTGTCACAGTAACAGATAGGGGAATAGTACTGTGTTTCTCTAAAAGGACAAATCCCGAAGCTTATTTCTGATGCCAGAGTATTGCTTTTCTGTATTTTCTTCAACTGAAAACTTGGTGGTTTTATGACCATGAGCCAGCAATGTGCTCTTGTGGCCAAGAAGGCCAATGGCATCCTGGGGTGCATAAAGGAGAGTGTGACCAGCAGGTGGAGGGAGGTCATCCTCCCACTCTGCGATGCCCTGGAGAGGCCCCATCTGGAGCACTGGGTCCAGTTCTGGGCTCCCCAGGTCAAGAAGGACAGGGAACTGCTGGAGAGGGGACAGCAGAGGGCTACAAAGATGATGAGGGGTCTGGAGCATCTCTCTGATGAGGAAAGGCTGAGGGACTTGAGTCTCTTTAGTCTGGAGAAGAGAAGACTGAGGAGGGATCTGATCAACACTTATAAATACTTCAAGGGTGGGTGTCAGGAGGATGGGGCCAGTCTTTTTTCAGTGATGCCCAGGGACAGGACAAGAGGGAATAAGCACAGACTTGACCATGGGAAGTTCCACCTAAACATGAGGAGGAACTTTTTTGCTGTGAGGGTGGCAGAGCCCTGGCAGAGGCTGCCCAGAGAGGTGGTGGAGTCTCCTTCTCTGGAGACATTCAAACCCCCCTGGACACGTTCCTGTGAGACCTGCTCTGGGTGGATCTGCTCTGGCAGGGGGTTGGACGAGATGATCTCCAGAGGTCCCTTCCAACCCCCTAGCATTCTGTGGCAGGTTTGCTTAGTGCTGTGTGACAATCTTAGAAGATAAATATTGGCTCTTAAGGGTGTTTTTTTAAGCTGGATTCTTCCAGTCTGACAAACGGCAGGTGAAATGACAGCTGCCAACCTCCAGATCTACTAAACAGACAACTTGTTTCAGCCTATCAGGGCTCTAGACATCTTGAACGCAGACTTAAGTAACTGAAATATTTACATAATGTATGGAGAAATTTTGCTGGGTATCCTAGCAACTAATTACCCTGCGTGATGTAGCGCATCGCGTGCTTTGGGTAAATGGCTAGTTGTTAGGCATTTCAAGGCACGTCGATTATAATAATTAGCAAAGGTCTTGTTAGAACATTTTAAGCCTGAGAATTTAATAATTGGGTTTTTTAACATGATTTACTTCGGTGTCTTCTCTTGTAGTTGCTACTGTAGCAAAGAATGCACTAAATACATCTGTTTGTTTAAATTATGATTTTTACTTTTGTTTCTTTTCCCAAGGATATCCTGGAGCTCTTGGAGAAGAGAGTAAAATCAAGGTTCTCGCACCGACAGATATATTTGATGAATTCCTTTGATTTTAAACAATACATTAGGATATTCAAGGAACAGCTTTCTCTTCCTGCGGAATTTTCTGATGAGTATTTTGCACAAACATGGAATAATAATGTTCAGGTATTTAAAGATCTTTATACTTGGCTTTAGTAAAACTTCTTAAGTAAGTGTAGTTTCTAAGCGTAAAGCCTTTATCTGAGGCGAGTATTTCCCTTCACTGTTTGAGTTTGAGATGGAATAAATCAAATTGTGGTGGAGAATCTTTGCTTATTGAAGTCTGGAGATTAAAGGTGTCACAAAAAAGACCAGAAAGTGAAGGTTGGACACGAAGAGTTGTACTGTCCAGCGCAAGCTGAGCTTGTTCTGAAATTTAGCTGGTATTTTTTCGGATGAGAATAAAATGATTTGCTGAGATGAATAAAATATCACTTTTTTTTTTTTAATTTTAGCATCTCTCAGAGGATAAAACAGTGAAAAACATCCTGCAGGACCTATTCCACTACACCAAAGACCTGCGCTCCCTCCATTT